>ML170171.1:74969-235179 GCA_004355085.1 Rickenella mellea | reverse complement strand
AGCAACGGCGGCGGTTCTGGCAGCAATGGCGGCGGTTCTGGCAGCAACGGCGGCGGTTCCGGAAGCAACGGAGGCTCTGGTTCGAACAATGGCGGTGGTTCGGGCAGTGGTGGGGGCTCTGGTGAGCATTCAAAGGATTATTCAAAATGAGACCGATTTCATCTCTCCTGTCATTCACAGACACCTCGACTGCGACTGCGACGAATGGCTCCGGTGGATCTGGCTCTGGCGGAAGTACAGGTCAGTGCATGACGAGCATTACTCTTGACCTAATCATTCTCATGCATTATAACTCAAAAGATACATCTATCAATTCTGCAACAGGATCTAACAGTGACACGAATTCAGGTTTGTTGGCCGAATTTGTGGTTGTGGCATCGATTTTCTAACTAAGGCTGGCATTTGCAGATACCTCTACTGCGACGGCAACTAATGGCGAGGCTGGCTCAGGCACTGGTAGCTCAGGTAATTTCAGATTATTACAACGCACGATCGATCTTATCTGTAATGTTGCCAGACACCTCCATCGCCACCGAAACAAATGCATCAGGTGTATCAGGAAGCGGAAACAGCTTGGGTGAGCCTTAAGATCAGATTGATTTGACATGTTCATCTGATGTTGTCGCGCCCAGATACTTCTACGGCGACACCCACCGATAACTCAGGTACGTTATCTTCTAACCTTTGAAATAAAATTTTCTCATTGTCCATAACCAGCATCACCGACAGGCGGGTCTCCGAGTATGATATCCTCCTCATTGCGTTTGAAAAAAAAAACCTAACAGATTTTCTTCACAGATTGTGGATGCCCTTGTGCTCCTGCCACCATCACAAGTGCAGCACCAACTCCGACAGACAATTCTACAATTGCGACCAACAGCGATGGTTCTCTGAGCACTTCACCAGTCTCTGGTATCACCAACAGCGATGGCTCATTGTCGACGGTGACAGGATCTCCGTCCGGCAATGAGACAGCCAGTCCTTCATTCACGGGTAGTCTAACTGACCCGTCGGCAGGCGGCCTGACCGTAACGGAGACTGACACGGTTACGTTCACTATTACCGATACAGTGTCTGTTGGCGCGAGCGGGACTGGCCCAGTGCCGTTGGCAGCAACACAGTCTGTCGCAAAAAGAAGTGCGAGGTTTGCCAGGACGCTCAGAATGCGACATGTTGGGTAGGCTTGGTGACGATGAGAGCTAAATTTTGTACATATTGTCGACAATTTCAGGCTTGTGATTGATACGATTCTGCCAGAGGGGAATAATACATTGTGGTTTGTTTAAAGCATACTTGACTGCACGTCATGTCGCACTGGCAGGAAGATTTAATCCAAGTTCGGTCTGAACCTCTCGAGCAAGTTCTCTTAAAGTGTTCAAATCCGATGCAACAATACCCCCCTCGCCAATTCGAGCCTTCATGCCATCCATCACCTCTCGAATAGGTTTGCCATAAAGGCCAGTCCACTCCATGATTAATGTTCCATTGAATTTCTCCTTCAATGCCCTCCTGTTCCTGTTTGTACGGACGATCTCATCGTATTCATCTTTTCTGTCAAAGTAAACTAATGATTCTTGTATGATGTCTTCCGGAATGAGGCTCGGCTTGCTTGTATCGAAGCCACCTGAGTTCAGATGGTGGCGCGAATATCCGAGGAAAGCCTGGTACATCGAGCGTCTTTTGCGTTCATTCTCTCTTCCTTTTGGATCTGAGAGTCGTCGAGGGTCATAAAATCGTGAGGTAGACACCCATTCAAAAACAGATTCTTGAGTGTTAAACCCTTTCATCCGAGTATCCATTGAAAGTCCGTAGAAAGGCATGATATCATGAAAATTCGAGGAGAGATGGAACGAAGGCGGATGTGTTTCGTCTGCTTGCGGAGCTAAAATCTGTGGAATGTACCATTAAGGCCTTGGATCGGGCACGGTTTCCCTGGTCACTCACCTTCAGGCCTTTCGTACCAAGAGACAATCCATGAGCCCTCGCTAAGAGACCCAAGAGCATCCCCAAATCTCCGTAACTGTTGAAGAATACAATCCTTTCTAATTCTTCCTCAGTGTCGCAGATATGGACGTCGATTTGGTGATATCGACCTGGATCTGTGCGTGAAGGAATGGCATAATTGGAAGTCCTGTTTCCAGCCATTTCCACGGCGTGTTCTGCGCCGATGGCTTCTCGAACGCGTTGGTGAGTTACGGTGCCATCCTTCGATCCGAACACGGTAAAGTCTATGTCACCGTGGTCAGGTTTCTCTGGCGCTTCGCGTGGTGTCTCGACGACAGCAAAAAGTAGTCGTAGTTGAGTCGTAATTTGAGTTTTCAAGCCGTTGTAAACATCAGATGGGATTCTGGGAAATGCATCATCCGGCAGCACGTCGCTGAAAGCGTTTCCACCCATATCTGCTTAGAGAGTGCAAGAGTCATCCCCCAGAGTCATCATGGTAAAGGAAGGAGACGAGCGCTTGTCAGCGTGTGAAAATGCCGTATTTGGAGCCTCATTTCAAAAGTTTAAAGTTGTCTCCTCCCAACCATTGTTATGGCCCAAGCATCAACCTCTAAATCTGCGTCCATATCAGCTTCGGACTTTGACTCGCACTATGCTGACATTCAAGGTGCAGCTTTTAACGCAACGAAACTGGCAGCAGCGTTACCACAAGACATGAGCTTCCACCGATCCCTGGACAAGGATTTTGCTCAGCACGTTGACGCGACGTCTGATAGAGTTTTGAAGTTGACTAACAGACTTCTGGCGCTAGCTTCGACGACGAGGACGTCTCAGGCTCACGGGAAGTCAAAACTGGAGGATCAGGACGATGTTGTAGACAACTTCAGCTCCATGGTCATCGACGCCGTCGATCATCTCTATGAACGAGTGGTGAGTTCCCTTCCCGAGAAACAGTGCAATGTCTTACCTATATTGACAGGACATGTGCCTCGACGAGTTTGGTGGACGAATCAAACCTGCTGCCATTGAAGTAAAGCCTATGCCGCCAAAAACTAAAGTACGCTGTCATTTCTAAAGGAGGTTGAAACAAGACTCAATCTGAACCAGCACAACGCTTCGCGTCAGGGCAGGTTGGATCCTTCACTAACCCATGCTTCCCACCTCTCGAAACCACAACTCAAGTTCAAGCGCAAAGTGGACAACTCAAATCACACGAGTTGGAACCCGACCCTGAAGCATAAGTATAACGCCAAGATGCCTCTCGGGTATGAATTGCAGAGTGTGGATGTGGACATGGATTATGAGATGATGCCTCGGTGAGCCGGTTGTCTCGTGGTTTGACCTTCCTCATCTCAGTGCACTTACTTTTAGTTCAGCGGAACTCATCCATATCATCACGAAATTACGCACATATCCTACCCACAGCGGATGTTCGAACACGCGGATGCAATTTCTCCTGCATCATTTGATCAGACGCCTTTTACTTGGGTAGAGACGAAGGACGCGTTCGAGGACATGCTAGAGAAGTTACGCAAATCCCAGGAGATTGCCGTCGATTTAGAGCATCACAGCTACCGGACGTTTTCAGGGTTTCTTTGCTTAATGCAGATAAGCACAAGACAAGAGGACTTCGTTGTAGATACATTGGCGCTGAGAGAGGATCTGGAGGACCTGAACGAAGTGTTCACAGATCCGCGAATTGTCAAGGTTTGTCTTTCATGGATGGACTGGTGCTTCATTCTTATGTTAGCTCAGGTCTTTCATGGCGCAGAAAGTGATATTGTCTGGCTCCAGCAAGATTTTAATCTCTATGTCGTGAATTTATTTGACACCTACCACGCATCAAAAGTACTTGGTCAGTCGTAAAAATATCTTGCCCTCGGCTGAACTTAAACGTTCGCACAGATTTTCCGAGGCATGGGTTGGCGGCTCTTCTTGCTATGTACTGCGACTTCATTCCCGACAAGCGCTATCAACTTGCGGACTGGCGAATTCGGTACGCCTCCTCGATTTACCGATTCGCGTAATCTTACGTTCGATTGTAGACCTTTACCAGAGGAGATGCTCCAGTACGCTAGATCAGACACCCACTTCCTGCTCTACATATACGACAACCTTCGCAACGCGTTGTTAGACCGAGGGAATGGCCAAGATAGTCTCATTCGCACAGTCCTAGAGAGATCCGAGCAGACTGCCCTTCGGACATATGTCAAGGAAGTTTATGATTTTGAAACTGGCACTGGTCCCGGAGGATGGGACACTTTGTCACAAAAATGGAACAAATCCCTGTCCGGAATGCAGATGGCTGTCTTTCGGTGTGTGCATGCTTGGAGAGATAAGGTAGCGAGGAGCGAGGACGAAAGTACCCGGTAAGATATGCGCTTTTCATCGTTATAACGTACTGTTAACTGGGATTTGACTGCAGTTATGTTTTGCCGAACCATTATCTCTTTGAATTGGCCGAACGTCCACCCGCCGACATGGCTGGCCTCCTCGCTTCTTTTAGACCAGTACCACCTGTCATCCGGACGCGAGCCAAGGAACTTCTGGATGTGATTCGGGAGACCGTAAAGGAGAACCTGTCGAGCTCTGCGCAGCTATCATCGACGAAGGCTCCAGATACAGTTGCGCCAGTCCACGCCGAGGTTGAAGTCGATCCCCCATTAGTTCCAGTGTCGATAGAGAGATCTTCGACAATTGATGTAAAAGAAGCCATCGACGATCAGGCACGCCTTTGGTCCAACGAGCAGCCTGGTATGCAAGATTCGTCCAGCTACAGTTATTTTTATTAACATTCCAGCAGGCCGCAGTATCGTCGCGACTTTATCGTCTTTCCTCGGGCGTTCGACAGCTTCCGCACCACCGAACTATTATTCAACTAAAAGTGTTCTGTTTCCACCTACGATCGCAAAAGTAAGCCTTCGGATTGCGCAGTTGAAATAAGGAACTGGACATTACTGACGCTGCGTCACAGGCTTCATCGAGTTCTGTGCCTTCCAGGTATCAAGAGGTGGTTGCCCGAATCCACGGCGCTTTGGTCATCGCACCGTCAGTGCCCAAGGTATGTTTCACATCGCAATACTCTCCACTCCTTCCATTCATTGGGTACATAATATAGGTTCTGCTTGACGCAACCAAGGATTTGAGAGATTCTGGCGGTGACGGCAAAGCAATTAACTCTCAGCCAGTAGTAGTCCCTCAATCGCCACCGTCGGAAATTCCAGAACAAATTGAGATTCCATTTGTACCTGCATCTCAGCGACAAGCTGCGCCGACCATAGACGACACCGTTGTTGTCGTTGGCCAGGCGCGACAAAAGAAGAGAAAGAGGGTCAAACAACCTACGGGGGACCAATCCAATGAGTCGACACCTGGCCCTAACACGGAGGCGACTGTGAAGAAGAAGGCAAAGACTATCGCACAAGACGAACCATCTGCGGAAGAGCTGGAACCTTTCGACTATGCTTCGGCACCAAATATCCTTGACGACCAGTCAGGGAGTCGCGCTACTGACGTTAAGAAGTCACGACAAAGGAAGGGTGAGTGCATGCTTCCCGGTACATCTTTGTCGAGGTCTGATATGAGAACCTCAGGCGGTAACTTTGATTACGGTGACTTCCCCGCTCCACCTAGAGCACATAGTGAATTGAAGGGGGGTAACCGCTCTCAGACATTTCGTTAGTGTACACTTTCATTCGTGATATTTCATTGCGGACGTAATATGGAGAGATCTGTGAAACTTCTTGGATAACCGTGGCAAGCACAGGTATTGCACGCAAGTGGACATTAGGCGAAATGACCTTTCGAACATTTTTGAATGCTTTACTTCCTTTCCTACATTCCTTTGGCTTAACGGTGCGTCACAGATCACGTGCTGTGACCTCTGACGCGTTTTCCACCATCGAGTTGACTACGCGTCTCCATATCGCTATAGCGAGTTCTTGCTCCACGAGCCAAACAACAGGGGCACGACCCAAATTCTCATTGCACTGACAAATTGCCAATCCAGCTATCTCTAACAAGGCATTTTCGGCCGTCACAAAGTTTATCGGCCGATCGAGTCAAAAGCTCGCACATAAAGGCGATCGCATATACTCAACTGATACCACCAACCACTGCCACCCCGCCCAGAACCCCCACTCATTATTCACACAATGTCTGGTTCCGAGACATCCAATGAACAAGATTGTTGGTCTGCGCAAGCATACAACAAGACAGCTTCTTTCGTGTATTCGTCTGCGTTTACGGCTCCTGTATTAGAGTTGCTCGACATTAAGCCTGGGGAGAACATAATCGACTTTGGATGTGGTAGTGGGGAGTTAACGATTAAGTTATCTGGTGCCGTTGGGGATGCAGGACTCGTTGTCGGCGTTGACGCCAGCGAGGATATGGTGTGCCAGTCATGTGCTCACAGTTTCCCTGTTTACCCTTTTCAACAAATTAGATTTCAAAGGCTCAGAAAAATGGATTCAAGAATTGTTTCGTCGCCGACATTCAAAATCTCACATTCCCCCCTTCAGTTGCATTTCCTCAACACAACTATGACGCTGTCTTCACGAACGCCGCGCTTCACTGGTGTAAACGAGACCCGCAGGGCGTCATTCGAAGCGCCAAGCGCGTCCTAAAGAAGGGTGGACGGTTCGTTGGTGAGATGGGTGGATTCACAAATTGCATCGGTATTGCTGTTTGCACGGCACAGAACTTTGGTATGTCTACTCACGATATGCGTCTCAACGTTTACAGGTCTCAGGATGGCAATACACCATGTGCTGCGCAACCATGGTCAGGATCCTCTCAAACTTGACCCGTGGTACTTCCCCTCGGTCCAGGACTACCGCAATGTAAAATCCGTTCCGTCTCCTCTATGGACGTTACCATTCTCATTCCACTTTCCGGCGTAGTTGCTTGAATCCACAGGTTTCCGTGTCGCACATATATCCCTCCACCCGCGCTTCACACCACTTAACGGTTCCATCGTTGACTGGCTTAAAGTCTTCTGCCGAAAATCTATGTTAAATGCTTATGATGATGCGGAAGCTGAGGGCATCATGAAAGAGATCGAGAACATGTGCGCTATTGATTGTCGAGACGAGAGTGGAAACTGGGCGATGATGTATACGAGACTGCGCTTTGTCGCGCTTTTGGATTAAGTAGATGCAAACATATTAAAGTACACTGCCATTCAGAGTTTACTTCCGCGAAGCCATCGAATCATATGAAATGACCTTCGGAGCTATTTATTTCGACGGGTGGATGGCTTGCACCATCGGTACCCTATCAATAACGGCAGTCGATTGGAGCAAAAACGGATCACTTGTCCCATCTCCCTAATTAGCATTCATCATTAAATATTTGTCCTAGAAGATATGTATCAAAATACTCACTATGAAGATGCTGGGGAAGCCAGGATCGAAAGGTAGGATACTTTCAAGGAGCGACATTTGCTCGGGCGAAAGTCTGATGCTCAAAGCCTCAATGTTGCCTAGAAGATGCTCAATTTTGCGACCGCCTATGATTGGGAAGACATATGGTGTCTTCTGCATGAGGTACGCAATGGCCACTAGGAACAATGTGTCCGTCAGTAACGAAATAAACGAAACTGATTAATGAGGCTTACCAGCCGTGATATGTTCCGCACCAACTTGCTTGGCAACTTCTTCGAGTGCACGAGAAACTTTAACTTCATTCTCGTTCCGCTCCCAGTTGGAGTCGACAAGTGTGCGTCCCTTTTCACCCGTCTCGCGACGGCGTTTCTCTTCCGGATCCGTTCTCAGTTTGCCTCCCGCGAGCACATTCCAAGGGGCAAGCGCAAGTCCTGCAAATTTAATACACATGAGCACGAGAAACAGAATGCACGAGACGAATATTATGTCACCTTCGTGACGAGCCATTGGGATAATCTCCCGCTCCAAGGAACGTTCCATTATGTTCCACGCGCCTTGGTAGATAACGAATGGTGTCTTTCCATGGTCCCTGGCATATTGGTTCGCTTTAGAGACAACCCAAGCTGGGGAGTCCTTGAGGAGAAATGTCGGCGTCAGTAATATGTGGATATATGCGTCACCGAATGGCTCACAGATATTCCCTAACAATTGAAATGAGCACACCGTAATTGTAAAATGGTGGTGGATGTCACATACCAGGTACAACACTTTGCCCTGAGCAACCAGATTGTGCAGTCCGTTCATGACCTCTTCCACTGAGGTGGACCAGTCCCACCAGTGCAGGTACAGAATGTCGATATACGAGGTGCGTAACTTCTTGAGACTGGCTTCCACACTCAGGTGCATAGATTTCATGCTGTTTCCAGTGAAATGAACCTTCTGCGCAATGCTGTCGTTGCCGCGCTTATAATTGGTGGTGTACTGAAGGCGAATGTAAGTAACATCGAACGAATATGCGACACCAGGCACGTACCTTTGTGGCAATAACGAGTTGATCTCGAATGCCTCGCTTTTCTGCCCACTCTCCAATGAATTGTTCTGAACTCTCATCCTGGCTGAAATGAAAATTATAACTACGTTGGAATATGTTAGAAACGAGACTCACTAGTTATTGGCAGTATCAATGAAGTTACCCCCAGCGTCGAAAAATGCATCGAGGAGCTTGAAAGACGATTCCTTATCCATGGAACCCATTCCTAAATTTTCCCACTTGTCGCCTATGCTCATCGCACCAAGCTGAAGCGGTGAAACGCGGACACTGGCAAGAGGACTGAGGACACGATAGCGCCCGAGAGCGGTGGGTGGCGCTGGAGCTGGAGTCCAAAGAGGCATGTGTGGAGTAGAAAGATACGAAGTAAATTATTCTGAAGTTCGATTTGTCTTTCATGGTCTTTATATACCCACTAAGTGAACATGATCACAGTGTTGAAGGTAGTTGATCGGTGTTGGATGCCCGTTTGCCTGCAGCGTTCCCCATAAGGCGCCGAGCGCGGACCAATCGAGTCCTCCCGGTGTTACGATTGAGTTGCCGCTCTCGCCGCTTGTCCGAGGACTCATCATCTATCCCAGAATGCTATTCAGTTCGCGCAAAGGTATCGCAGGATTGATTAATCACTTTCAGGAACATGACAGAATATACCCTAAAATTCATCCGCTGCACAAAGTGCTGCACAATCCAGTAGAGCTGAACGTTCGGATGCCGTGGTGACTAAAGCAAATGCCTCACGGACGAAAATCACTGCAGCATATGGAATCTGGATTTAAACAGTTCTATCGAGGCGCACGATCTCCGCGGGGCGAATCACAACTTGTTCGTTCCCAGCGCAAGCCAAGGTTAAGAATGACTGGGTGAATGTGTGGAAAGCATCAACGAAAACAGGCCGCGTCGCCGCGGCCCCACCAGCCAGAACCTCAAGAAGAAGTAATTACCAGAGAAGAGTTCGGCCTTCTGAATTAATGCCGAACGGTCAGTCAGTCTGGGACGCCTTACAAATTATCTGATAATATGACAACAACTTTTGCCACCATCTGTTGCGGCTTTGGCGTGCCCACATTTTGGATAACCTTGTTAAATATAGTTTTGGGTTGCTTTACCACTATGCCAGCGCTGGCATAGTGGTAAAGCAACCCAAAACTATATTTAACATAAATGTAGCTTTCAGGACTTGAGGTCAGGGGTTCAATTCCCACGGGTTGTAAAACCATAGGTTATCCCACTGAGGTTGTAAATGGAAACACCCTGATTTGGGCAGGCTTCCACACAGCGCTGGAGTACTCGGTTTAGAAACTGGGGTAAATGGAAGCCTGAAAGCTACATTTATGTTAAATATAGTTTTGGGTCGCTTTACCACTATGCCAGCGCTGGCATAGTGGTAAAGCAACCCAAAAAACTATATTTAACAAACCTCTGCGAAGAGATTTTTTCCGGTAAAATCTGATGTTTCACTATCGGTTCCAGCAATCGTCTATACTCAGGACCCAAAACTTGCCTTAAATTTAACGTATATGGTATGCAGCATGTTCCTTCAGTTCTAAACTACTCTCCTACCGTGTATTCTAAACTTCGAAGGTCATTTCCACCATCTATCCAGAACTTCACTCAGAAGTGTCGATAATTACGTGGAACTGAGACAGCCGGGCCACGAAAAAACATTGGAGACATTGGCGTATTAATTGTCGGGATGAGACCGAGGACTTGGTGGTGATGTATACGAGACTGCGCATTGCGCATTTTTGCATTAAATGGATACGAACATATTAAACGTATGCTATCGACTTCGCGAAGTTGTCAAATCATATAGCCTTAAACTATTTATTTGGACTTCGACGGGTGAATGGCTTGCACCATCGGCACCCTATCAATAACGGCAGTCGATTGGAGCAAGAACGGATCACTTGTCCCGTCTCCCTAATTATCATTGTCCATTAAATATTTTTCCAAGAAGAACAGGATCAAAGCACTCACTATGAAAGTGCTGGGGAAACCAGGATCGAAAGGCAGGATACTTTCTAGGAACGACATTTGTTCTGGCGAAAGGCTGATGCTCAAAGCCTCAACGTTGCCTAGAAGATGCTCAATTTTGCGACCGCCTATGATCGGGAAGACATATGGTGTCTTCTGCATGAGGTACGCAATGGCCACTAGGAACAATGTGTCCGTCAGTAACGAAATAAACGAAACTAATTAATGAGGCTTACCAGCCGTGATATGTTCCGTACCAACTTGCTTGGCAACTTCTTCGAGTGCACGAGAAACTTTGACTTCGTTCTCGTTTCGCTCCCAGTTGGGGTCGACAAGTGTGCGTCCCTTTTCACCCGTCTCGCGACGGCGCTTCTCTTCCGCATCCGTTCTCAGTTTGCCTCCCGCGAGCACATTCCAAGGGGCAAGCGCAAGACCTGCAAATTTAATACGCATGAGCACGAGAACGGAATGCACGAGACGAATATTATGTCACCTTCGTGACGAGCCATTGGGATAATCTCCCGCTCGAAGGAACGTTCCATTATGTTCCACGCGCCTTGGTAGATAACGAATGGCGTCTTTCCATGGTCCCGAGCGTATTGGTTAGCTTTAGAGACAACCCAAGCTGGAGAATCCTGGAAGAGAATTGTCGGTTTCAGTAATATGTGGCTATATGCGCCATCAAATGGCTCACAGATATTCCCTAACAATTGAAATGAGCACACCGTAATTGTAAAATGGTGGTCGATGTCACATACCAGGTACAACACTTTACCCTGAGCAACCAGATTGTGCAGTCCGTTCATAACTTCTTCCACTGAGGTGGACCAGTCCCACCAGTGCAGGTACAGAATGTCGATATACGAAGTGCGCAACTTCTTGAGACTGGCTTCCACACTCAGGTGCATAGATTTCATGCTGTTTCCGGTGAAATGAACCTTCTGCGCAATGCTGTCGTTGCCGCGCTTATAATTGGTGGTGTACTGAAGGCGAATGTAAGTAACATCGAACGAATATGCGACACCAGGCACGTACCTTTGTGGCAATAACGAGTTGATCTCGAATGCCTCGCTTTTCTGCCCACTCTCCAATAAATTGTTCTGAACTCTCATCCTGGCTGAAATGAAAAATTATGACCACGTTGGAATATGTTAGAAAAGAGACTCACTAGTTATTGGCAGTATCAATGAAGTTACCCCCAGCGTCGAAAAATGCATCGAGGAGCTTGAAAGACGATTCCTTATCCATGGAACCCATTCCTAATGGTTCCCACTTGTCACCGATGCTCATCGCACCGAGCTGGAGTGGTGAGACGCGGACACCGGCAAGAGGACTAAGGACACGATATCGTCCGAGAGCGGTGGGTGGTGCTGAAGCGGGTGTCCAGAGAGACATGTTGGTGGAGTAGATGATATGGAGTAAATAATTCTTATCTGCAGGGTGTCTTTCATGACCCTTTATATACCCACAAATTCACGATCGAGCCGTTTGAGCGGCGTTCAAGCTGCCGACAATACGCGTTCACATAAGAACGCCGATCGCTGACCAATCCGAACTTGGTGTCGTTGACGTCACCATGAAGTTCCGCTTTGCGCCGGGTGATAACGGCAAGCGAGCTGCCGCTCTCGACGCGCGTCTGACTTGGAGGATCCATGTTACTCATCACCCGTCTCCGAAAGCTATACCTCTCAGTGGTGCAAGCAACAATATCGATCATAGAATCCGGCAGAAATTTTAGCCCCCGCACTTATCCTCGCGCTGACGCGTTCAGTGGCACGGATGACTTAGGCATGGCACGGCATGCACACTATTTTTGCACAGGTTACGTGGCGTATCTTGCTATTTAAATGAATTTTCTGCCACAACAGTCGTTACTGGATATGGCTTTTACGTTCCTTCTAACCGCAAGTGCACGAAGAAATGGTATTTGCAAATCCAACCTTCTGGCTATCACTTAGCGAACGGTACCAGTCTGGGCAATCTCTCGTCTATACGTGGAACCGAAACTTGTTCTAGCGTGAACAGTATGAGGCAGTGTCCTTGCAGCTTTAACGGTCATCTCTACCATGGACTCTGGTATATGAACTTCGAAGAACGGTTTCACTCTTCACCCCAAACTTGATGCTCCTCTCAGCCATGCCCAAATATCTCGAACACAACGCGGTCTACATTTTTATTGCAGTTGGAATTTTCTTTCTGTATCTACGAAAGCGATCCCAACATGCCCACCCTCTCCCACCTGGACCTCCTGGCCTCCCTATCATTGGTAATTTAAGAGACATGCCGGCGAAGTCAGAATGGTTGACATTCCAGAACTGGGCGAAACGATATGGTCTGTACCTTACTTTCTCATTCCCTAGATACCATTGACTTTCGCCATTTTTACAGGAGACATAATACATGTCAGCATGTTCGGCCAATCCATCATCATCATCAACAGCTATGAAATGGCGTTTGATCTTTTTGAACGACGGTCATACAATTATTCGGACAGGTGCGACTATTTTACTTTTCATATCTGCCGAATTTCACAAGCATGAGGTAGGCCCAGTAATGTAATGGTGGGCGATCTGTACGTCGTCGCAACCTTTAGATTGAATATCCACATATACCCTTTGGTGAAGCGTGGGTTACTCATTTCATTTTGGTTTCATGCGTTACGGCGAGTGGTGGCGACAACACCGAAGAGCGCTTCACCAGAATTTCCAGCTCGGTGCCATACACGAATACAGACCCCTTCAAACAGAAGCCACGCACGACCTGCTGAGGAGGCTACTTAAAGCCCCAGATGATTTTATGGCTCATGTCCGATAGTGAGCATTCAGCCTTTTGTTAGCCACCCATGCGAACATGATCATAGTTCGGCTGGGGCACTTATACTTCGGGTAGCGTATGGGATCAAAGTCGCATCAGAAAATGACCCGAGCATCCATACAGCGGAGGAAGCGCTAAAGGCAATGGCTGCTACCGGTAATGCGGGTGCTTATCTTGTTGACACCATCCCATTCCGTAAGTTCGTTGCTATAACGAGAAAGTTCAATTCACCTAACGTATTAATTCGCTTCAGTGAAGTACCTTCCTGAGTGGTTCCCCGGCGCCAAGTTTAAACGTGAAGCGAAAGAGTGGCGACGACACGTCTTGAGTATGAGGGATTCGCCGTTCGCCGTAGTGAAGAAAACCATGGTAAAGTTGAGTTGAAGTTGTATCCGGATTTCCTAATGTGACTTAGGAATCTGGAATCCTCAATTTGGGCTACACCCCGTCGCGTCTCCATAAACTTGAAGGGGACCCGTCCAGACAGGAGAAAGAAGAAATAATAAAGAACACTGCTGGTGCACTATATGCAGGTATGCATTGGAGCCTATGTTGTGGATACGTACTCCGTTATTGAAACGTGCCCCAATCAGCCGGTACAGATACGGTGCGCATTCCGTTAGGTGTAATGATACTGTCCACTGACAGTTGGCCGTTCACATTATCAGACGGTTGCTACGATTAACACGTTTATCTTGGCAATGACGCTTTACCCAGATATACAGAGACGTGCGCAAGAAACAATTGACAAACTCGTTGGTAGCGAAAGACTGCCCGACTTCTTGGACCGTCCCCACTTGCCGTA
Source organism: Rickenella mellea (assembly GCA_004355085.1). NCBI lineage: Eukaryota > Fungi > Basidiomycota > Agaricomycetes > Hymenochaetales > Rickenellaceae > Rickenella > Rickenella mellea. The sequence goes on along the minus strand of ML170171.1, from coordinate 221,210 downwards.
CATCGAGGCTATCGTGAAGGAGGCTTTACGATGGCAGCTAGTTCTTCCATTAGGCAAGTTCGTACTAAAAACAGTCCCAAGTCTGGCTCCAATGACCCTATATAGCTGTTCCACATGCTGCTGTCAATGAAGATTTGTATAAAGGTTATCGCATTCCGGCAGGTTCGATCGTCATTGGAAATGCGTGGTGACTCTGTGGCTCAACATTCAGAACCTCGAAGTTCTTTCTAATCCATGAGTTAAAATAGGTCGATGCTTCAGAACGAACAGATATACCGAAACGCGTCCGAATTCAACCCCGATCGCTTTATGAAAAATGAACAGCTCAATCCTGATATCCCACACCCACTGGCCGCCTTTGGCTTCGGAAGACGGATTTGTCCCGGTCGGCATTTTGCTGAAGCTTCAGTCTGGATCGCGATTGTTTCAATATTGTCCGTTTACAATATTTCGAAAGCGCTAGACGATTCAGGCCGTGAAATCACCCCGCCTGTGGAATATACTACTGGCATGTTGTCGTATGTTGCATTCATACTCATTCAGGAGACATGTTCCTGACGCTCTGTCCAGGTATCCAGTTCCTTTCAAATGCATGATCACACCAAGGTCCGTGGGAGCCGAAAGCCTGATAAGAGGGACAATGTCCGATATGCAGATGGCCTAGGGAATGTGGAGAATAAATGTAGAATTTCCGAATTCACTGGCTCTGTACCACCTATGTCGACATCTTGATTCCGTGTTTATTCACGCGGCCTGAACATACTGTTTGAACCAACATGACTTCTCGAAGGCAGACCTAACGGCATTTCATTTCTAAAAAGCGACCGCAAATCTTTGCGAAAGCGAAATGGTCGGCAGAGCAAAGTTCTTTGGCGTTCTATGCCCGCCACCTCATGGATCGTGAAGCATCCTGTGTTCATGACCGACCAAGCTCCACTCGCTAGTTAGGGAACTTGATTTTCATCTGTGATTAATACAATCCGAGTAGTAGATACAGGACATCAATACTGTGGGTTACAAAAATGCGCCGTAATACAAGTGACTACTGTTTATATATTCTGGGAGTATCCAGTTACAAAACTAAGCTGTAGCTTCGAAAACACAAAGACGTGAATAACTAAGCGATAGCATACCCCAAAGCAAAAGAAACACCTTAACCCATCACAAGACCATGGTCAGCAACAGCGTTTAACACATCGGAACCCAGTGAGCTGCACAACCGTTCGAGGAGATGTCGTGCGTCCTCGGCTTTCAACTCCCCCAAGCGCATCGAGCGGACCAGCGGAGTGAGTTTTGGAGCAATAGGGGGGATCTATGTCAACAATGACGTGTTTCGGTGAATTCGCGAATATTGTGTGGTGAGAAACAATTGTGGTCAAGTACTTACATTTTGGAAAAGATTCCAGGCGAACAGTCCACAGGATTGTATGTCGCATCGGAATGGGCACTGATGTCGGCTATCTTCGTCAACGAGAGTCTCACATCGTTCCATCATTAAGTCGACTGAATGCGCAGCCAGTTTCCGTGAAGGCGTGGAAACAGGATACGGCACTGCTTGTGTAGGTGTTCGGGGTTCGTTTTGCATCTTCGAATCCAACATTTCATCTTCGCATGCAGCGCACTCACAACTTGTGTTCTCTCGTGCGTTTGAGAAGTCGATGATATAATACCGCACAGGGGTTGTACGCCTGTCAAATGCGGTTGGGACGATGTCGGCGCCGATGTCAACCATGATACCACATGTGTTGGTTGTGGAAGGGGAGGTGGAAGCGAGGAAGGGAAAACCAGTAATTTTTTGCTCGTGCAGGAAGACGAGACCCTATGTATCGTGACAGCGTCAGCAAGTGAAAGTTTTTTTAGAAACGTAAAGAGGAGAAAGAAATAGTTCTAAACATACCTCAAGAACCTGCCTCACCAGTTCGAGCCGATCCAACACGGACTTCAGGGGTGGTTCATCATACTTGCACATTGGATGCATTGCGATGAAAGTGTCGTTCTCCCTTGCTACGGCATGTACGATCTGTGGCGCCGGATTCCACGGGTCGCGACGCACCTCGTCATCGTTCAGTACGCGAATAATGTCGAGCTCTTGGTGCTCGTGTGGGATACGCTTGATGATGTGAGGTGCAAAGGAAGGGTCTGAGCGATTTGTACATGTGTAGAGCGTGTCCTGAGATTTACAAGGAACGGGCATGAGCGGTCGCCGCATAATTATAAAGGAACCGCCTACGTTAGAGTCAAGAGCAGTAACACATTGCTCCCCACATTCAATGTCGTCCACGACGTTCAGGAACGTGTCTGCGTCGAGACAACCCTCCGTAGTCAAATCATCGAAATGGTCATATGATCCCGAATGAGGTGAATCCCCATCTGAGGAATAATCTTCCCAATCCAACGAGCAGCACGGTGGAGTTACCCTCTGCCAATATATCGATTCTCCGAACTGAGTGTCACGGGACTCCTCACAGAAGTGTAACATGCGTTCAAGAGGCGCGCCGAGATGTGCTTTGCCATACCTCGCGAGGTCGTCAACGTCAATCGTAGCATCGGAATCGTACCCATCTGACGCGGATGATGGAGGAGCCACTGAACCATCTCCAGGCGAACGTTTTTTGCTTGACGTCAGAGTAGCCGCTTTATGACCTATACGGAGGAGCATGTTCAAGCCTAAGCCATCTACGTTTTTGGTGGCTGTTGAAGGAACGGTCATCACTTGTTGCAACCCGGAAGAGGTGACTAGAGTGAAGGGGAGGAAGAGGGGAATGACAGGAAAGTTGAATTGAAACGTTTTATAAAGGAACATAGTGCATGCAGGATCGCACGCCTCGGAACCCAGAACCCCCTTTGTTCATTTTGAAGACCGAGTGTCCTTTCCGATTCGGTTTCCGAATGAAGGGAAGACCCTTTCGGTGTGGCTGTGCTCGCCGCATAAACCGAAAGTCGATCACTCAGAACAAAAGAGGTTATTTGACTTTGGACAATTACTGTACCCCGCAATTTGCAAAGCATATTAGTGGCGCGATAACACGTGTTGTACGGCGACGGCGAGCCACATATGTGTTGCCAGACATTCATGAAACTTTCGCCGGAGTCAAAAGATGCAGGGGTGCTTTGGCGGTGCGGGATTTACGTGGATGGGCGCAGGATGTTGCGTTTGATTCCGTGTGCCAAGATGAAGTTTAAGATGAGGGACTGTTTCAGTTGAGATGGAGTGTACCAGCCAAGAATGTCACGGAAATGAAGAATAAGGCTTTACATAGTCAAGCTGTGTGCCTTTCACGGAAAATGCAGAGATCCAGGTGATTCCAGTTAGAGTATTGTTGTCGAACATTAAGCAATATTCTCAACAAGAGCCCACAACGATGAGGTGACAAGCTGTCGCCCACAGACAAAGATGCAGAAAAAATTGCAATTGTCGCCATCTTGGGGAGTTGCATTGCAGAAGTCCGCCTTGTTGTCGCACTGTTAGTTCTACATAGAATGCAGTCGTGTGAAGAACGGGGAGACAAAGAGGCTAGCCAACGGTGAGCTCGAAGTCGTTCATCGGAGAACGGGACGATGCCACGTAATTTGCTCTCATGACGTAACCAGCCGTTTTCCGTTTTCGGTGTACTCGCCGACTAAATGCAATTTACCATCTCCTCGTGATCGCATCCTCTCCTACCAGCAATAGTGACAACACTCGAACGACCATTTCGCGGGGATTTTAAGATTTTATTCAAACGGACAAATATTTCTGGCCAAGTACGAAGTTGGGCAGTTAAAACGTTTGAAGTTCAGGATTGCATGCTTGCCAAGGTTGCTGATTTATGTGCATGCTCTCAAGGTTTACTCTCTTGGCCATGAAAATCGCCGTCTCGCCACTGTGGTATGATGAACAGCGTCTCTTTCGCGCCATGATGCAATAATTGCATATTTTAAAATTTGGTGTCGACAACATCCCTATGAACAGCGGGCAAGTTAGTGGGTCGGCTGCGGGAGTTCAGATTCAAGAACTTGAATTATGTCGTATCGTCCATTCATCGCTTCGTCAACATCATCCTGCTTAGTACTGTTACCTTAACTGGCGTTCTCCGACGGCTCGCGTAAACCAGGTGTCGTATTTTCGTGGGATACGTGTTCGTTTGGCTGGGATTCATTCCACATTCTCGCCATTTGCAAAAACTCGTGCGACGCCGGATTCTTTTTCTGCACATCGTCAAGGAATAACATGTCCGACACTGTGGATACCACTGAGTAACCGGTAAACCAACGTGATGTAAGTATTCTTACCTTGCGTAGCCTCGTCGCGTACGACATCAACGCGGCTCACAATAGGCATCATCGCGGCGACTTTAGCCAGGTCATTCGTTGTGCCATGCTCTTGTTCAAATCTTTCCCCAGCCTTGAGCAAGGCGTATCGCTACACGTATAAAAACGTCAGTTGCTCTGAATAGCGGTCAGCTAAAGCAGGAGTGACATACTTCTGTTTGCAAACCCTTTTCTTTCATGTACTTCAGGCCACGATGGAAAACCTGACGTGCGGCATTCATGTCACCCTTCACAGTTTCCATCCCCTCCTTGTCCTCCTCACCATTTCCCTCCTTCGATGACTGATTAGCGGGCAGGGGGATAGATGCCGACTCAAATTTTGCAAAGGACGACCAGACTTTCACATCTCCACTCAGGCCGGTTAGACGCTCGTAGAGCGTACGGGCTCGCACTCTCTCTCCCTGTTCAATTTCAGAATCAATGTAAGCTTTCCACAAGTTCTCGGGCTTGGACAAGTGCGGCTGCCCTAGCGCTAACTCGTAAATCGCACGCGTTCGAGAGTGATCTCCCAGAGAAGCTTCGAGTTGAGCGTATTCAATCCATGCAGACGAATTGGCCGGGTCATACTTGGTGTATAATGTCAAAGAGTTTCTTGCGGCTTCGGAAAGGGGAAACAATTCCCTGCTTACCTGAATGTACTTTTCATAAAGACTCCTCTCTCGATCGAATTCTCGGAGCTGGACCCAGAAGTTCAGTAATTGTGTCGGGTATATACCGTCGGACAGCGTACCTGTTCTTCTAGTTTGATGTATCCCTTGAAAAGTTTTTCCTTCGGACACATACCGATAGCGCCGCCTAAAACCTTCCGCGCAGCTAACAGGTCCATTTGACGGACTTCAAAATACGCAAACGCTAGCCAGAGTTTTGCGAAAGTGAAGTTCTTATGGGGAACGACTGTCAGTGCGGTACGATATACCTGTCTCGCACGCTCGTAATCCTAAAAAATGAAAGGGTAAGGTTGGCGAATGAAGTAGAGTGATGGACAAACCTTTGCGCAGATCTCCTCGAAGAGAGCGTAATACAGCCATAAATATATGTATCTTCTCCAGTGACGCTTGGCGTCACTTGGAGGTACATGGGAGACAGCACGCTCGTACACGTCGCGGACTCGACCAATTGCGCCTCCCATTTCTGCATCATCGGCACCTGCTTCCTTCAGAGACATGGTAGCATCTTCATGTCGTACATAATCTAACCAAGCGTCATAATTTTGGCCGTCGTGGGCCAAGTCGTCTTCGTATTGGACACGACGCTGGGCAAGAACGGTACATTCTAGTGTGGAACGAGTGCCATGTTGCTTTTCAAAATTTGTGTACGAGAAATACAGAGAGCTCGATTTATCTCGAGGGACGCGGTCCAGGGCAAACTGTGAGGGTTGCGAATTTAGCATATTACTCGATGAAAGCATGACACTTTTCGTACCTTGTAAATTTCTCTCGCACTTTCATATTCTTTCTGCCGGGTCTCCATCTTTGCGAATGCGATGAATACTGCCTGCGCCTTCTCTATCTGCTCGATGTCATCTCCAAAAAACTCCAAGGCGGTCTTAAAGACCTCCCGTGCGGCGTCAATCTTCGATCGGCCTTCCTCAAATTTCGCCCACTTCACCCATATCCGCGGCTCCGGCCGAACGGCGATCCACCGTTCGAATATTCTACTCGCTCTATCGTGCTCGCCGTAGCGCTCTTCCATCTTAGTATACGCCTGCCACGCCTTGTCCTCGGGCTCCCATTTCATCCAGCGTTCAAATACTTGCCGTGCTCCAGCGACATTTTCAAGCAACTCTTCAAGGTACACATATTTGTACCATAACTGCTCGACGCGAGGTAGTAAGGTGACTGCCCGGTCAAAGAGATTGCGTGCGTGTTGGACATTGCGGCCATTAAGCTCCATCTCCGTATAAGAGAGCCACAATGAGACACAATGTGGGTCAACCTCTAGGGCTCGCTCATATACGGATCTGGACCTTTCGAATTCACCCTGGCTGGCCTGTTGAGGGAAAAAAGTGAACGATTGAATGTAAGAACGAGAAACCACTCCACCTCCCAACTTGCATACGCTTGCCATTCCTTTCTAATTCGACCTGTTTTAGGTGTGGTAAAATTGCAAAGATATGGCGTTTCTCACAAATCGCTTCTTGAGAGCCCGATGTGCTCCTCGTACTCCTTCCTCTTCCGATTGCGGTATTCGCGAAGCTCTTCAAAGTCTTCCACGCGCTGCTTAGGCGCGCAGAAACCAGCATCCTGTCGTTCCTGGGCTTCACGGAGAAGCTGCTCAGTGGTAACCTGAAAGGGTTTTCATGAGTGCGATAACTCGTTGAGCAACATAATGGCTAATACCTGAACAGCCGCCGGGGCCAGATTCTTTACTCTGTCAATTGCAAATCAGAGAGGAACGCGAGGGCTATCAAAATATATGTACGGACCTCGGTACTACGCGACCATCCTGCATTGTTTGAGATGTTTCCGATTCAAACCTCGCAGGATAAAATGACGATTGTTTGAAAACTCTCGTCCATCTGTAACTTTAGACGCGGGCGCCACCGAAAGAGAAGCACGCTTACCGATCATCGGAAATCGGAATGGCCAATCACTTTCACATGACGTAACTCGGAGTCTGGTTCGTTCTCGGCGGTGGCGCCACTCGCCGACTCTGTAAATGCATTTCGCTTTATAACACCATCCCCTAATCACACCCTCTCCTACCAGCTCCGCACATACCACTCCGAAATCCGCTCTACACACAAAAAACTATAATCCATTCACGACTTTACGAACAACGAACAATGCCGATGCTCCTACCATCCTTCAACCAACTCGCTACGACCTTCATAGTGCTCATGAACACCCCGCTCGTGCCTCCTACACCACCCGTGGACGTACCACTCACAGACTTCCCGGCACGTCATTATGACCGCGAGGCGAGGCGACTGGTGCGTTTTTCAGTTTCATTTTCATTTCGTGGTGACTGATGAATGTGTTGGCCAATTGCTGTTTACTTAGTCGAATAGCTCTGAAGACTCTACAGCGTCACGGAGTAGTGATTCAAGTAGTGAAAGAACCGATCGACGTTTTTCTATTGGAAGTGACGACGCATGATCTCCTAGCTGGTTTACGACTTGGTGCGTCTACGCTGCAAAGGTTCTGCCACGCAATGTTCTGACTCTTGCCCAGTTAATGAAATGATTTATGTCACGCCGATATCTCTCCAACCACTACACCCACTGCAGTTCGCAAATCCGATGCGCATAGAATATCCACAAATTATGGACCGCCACATAATCCTGCTAGTTTCATCCACTTTTCCAATATTGTAACCTGCATTACCAAATTATACCATAGTCCCATCCCTATAGTCCTCGTCGGTGTATATAGTGTACCTCATTTCCGCAGATTTTGAGGAATAAATGGCCCATTCCAAAATACGCGCAGGACTGCGGGTGCAGATCGGTAGGGCTCGAGCAAGAATGAAACATGATTGAACCACACATAAAAGAGATGGTTGCTATTGCCGCGGAACAGTGACGAGCACGACGAACACAACGAGCACGAGCATCGCGAGAACACACGCCATGAACGTGACAGTCTGTCTCGCAGGCGGGAACACACCGTTTACGAGTGCGCTTTGAATGCGGAAGTATCGTATGAAGCCTGGTGGGCATTAGTTTACATATTCGCATTTTATGCAAGTGGGAGAGAGAGAGGAGGATTGGCGCACCGATGAGAAGAGTGAGGAAACCCATGACGACAGTGGTAGCGCCGAGTGGACGCGCGAAGCGCTGTAAGCGAGAGGACATGGACGAGTCGGACCGCGCAACGGATATTGTGAATAGCTGGACGAGAGCTGAGCGCATACATGCGCGTTGGCAAGAACATAAAACAATAAATGATAACAAAGGACATAAGAACGGTCAAAAGAAATCAATCGTACAAGGAGACGCACCAACGCCAGTCGACGCAATCGCAAGACTCGTACGTACATACGCCAAGAACGTCCGTTCACTAGCCAAATGATCTCTCGCGACGCTCCCCGAATTCTCCAACGTCAATGACGGATCCAACTTCATCGTCCTCGCCAGGTCGGTGACAGATACCAACACCCCGCTTCCCCGCTTTCTTGTCCCTTTCTGGTTCGAAGTTTCGTGGTGATAACTTTGCTGAGGGTGACCTGGTAACTCGTCCACAACGCTTCCTTCCTCGTCTGACTCGTCGGGTGTAATGACACCAGTATCACCAACGGCTGTTGAACTACTGGCCTCCCCTGCACCTCCCCGCGACAGCGTCCGACCTCTCCCAGATCCGAGTCTGTCTTTGTACTCCTGCGAGTGCTCTCGTGGTCGTACCGTATGCATAGACACAGCAGGCGATATCTCGACACCAGATACAGGCGTCGACTGGGGGGCAGTAGTTACTGGGTGCTGTATCGATCCTTGGGACGTTTCTGGACCAGTATCAGCTCCAGGTGTCGACGTAGTGCGTTTCTGTGCGATAAAGGAGGGTAGAATGGTGACGCTCAGTCCTCTACGCAGTGGGGAAGTGTGTTGTTCGGCAGATGTACTGGCTGCGTCAGGTTTATTTGCCTGGGGAGTGGTGCTCAAGTTCTCCTCTGCAGCGGGTGGTGGTGGATGTTGAGCTTGAATGTCAGCACTGGAAGACGATGTATCCACAGGTTCAATTGCACTAGTGGCCATGGCGTGCTATCCACCAGACATGGCGTTCTTCGATATCTCGAATGGTAACCTCCATATGTTCACACGCCACTGCTCGGCGATTCGACCTTGCCATTGTATCGCCACATTTACATCCATGCAATTTGCGTCATTGATTAGTTTACAATCTCTTGCTCCGAAACTGATATTAGAAAGCGTTCTATAACATCCTTCCCTTTGTGCAGATTTTGAAGTGATATCCGTTCATTCGGAAGATGAGCTTGGTCCTGGTCCACCAGGCGAATCAGCAACGCAATCCCATCACGCATACAATGAGCAATCTAAAGCGCTTACGGAGCTCTGTCCAAGTGGGAGGTGAAGTGCATGGCACCCGAATTCCTTTTCTAGACTCGGGACCGACGGGATGGACTATATGCGCTCGTTTCCTCAGTATCTTTCGATAAACTTTGGTGGAGGATGTGACGTACCCCTCCTTCACGTATTCGCAGAGGTTCCACCCCCCATACGTCCCGTACAGCACTTTCGAGCGCCTTGAACCAGGGATCACGAAGATTGCCAAGCCACCAATCAGCAGTATGGTCTATGCTTATCTAAATAAACCCCCATTCGTATCAGCCATTCGTTTGTCACGAAGTAACTGCCCACCTTGATTTTGTTCGGAGATTTTATGCTCTTGAAAGAGTCGGAAATGTGGTCGCATAATGAACGCGCAATGACATCTAACTCTTGATCTGGAACGATGCGCAAGGAGACTTTCGCCTTCACTGTTGCAGGAATAACGGTCTCATCTGCACATAGGTCGAGTGTTGGATTAGTATCCAAGGCACAACGCAAAACAACAAACGACGAACTTCCTGGGCCAGACACGTCAAGGCTATGAATGCTCAAGGAAGGTTCTGACCACCGCGAAGAGAGCGATGATGCTGGTCGGTTTATAATACTTGACAGCACCTCGTATAATTGCTTCTCTTCGTCTGTCTGACGCCGCACCTTGTCGTCTAACATATGCATTGTTAGTAAGGTTCCAAAGCGGAAGAGCTTGAGCTTACAGAATTTGGGTATAAGAACTTTCGGACCGTCAGAAAGTGTCGCAAGGAGCTTAATCCTATCGCAAACCAATCAGAGTCGGTTATGACGAGAACAGCAACAACATACATATCAACCATAGGCTCAGCCACCGCGCCACCTTCAATACCAGAGTGCAAGTCCGGGTGATCACTCGATATCTGTCAACACCATTTTATAAAAGAGGAAAGCAGATAAAATGAAATATCCGTACGTCAATGCTCGCATGGACGACACCACGTAAGCCGTACGTGATGCACGGTCTGTCCTCCGCAATCCATGTTGAATTGCTCACGAGAATCGAGTCGACGCGGCCGATGATGTCCTGGGGATACGGCAAATTAAAAAATGAGAGGTCTCCGCACCACTCTGCGCATTCACCTTGTGCCGTTTCACCGCATCACTAAATCCAACGCTACCCGCCTCTTCCTCGCCTTCAATCAGAAAGACGACGTCGCACCCAAGCGTTCGCCTGGAGAGCATTTCCGAAACTGCGCATGCAACGGCCAATATCGGGCCTTTATTGTCTGTGACTCCTCGGCCGTAGAAGTAACCGTTTCGACCAGTTAATGTGAAGGGGTCCGAGTTCCATCCTTCAGGTGGAGCCGAGATGACGTCGTAATGACTGGTATGCGTATCGTCGGTATCTACGCAGTCGTTGTAGCCGGGGCAACGAGACCGACTTACCCGTAGAAGAGGATTCGTGGACGTTTTGTTTTATTTTGTGTGCCGTGGAAAGTGGCGAGCACTAATGGATTTCTACCGTCTGCTGTGGGAAGCTAGGTTCGTTTGTTATAAGCTGACTGAAAAGGCTGATCGCAAGACTGGTTGTACCATGTTTGACTCTGCACCGAGCTGCGCAAGACACTTTTTGAGCCATATGGCGGCTTGCCGGCAATCTTCCCGGTTGGCAGAGCTGTTGCTGACACTAGGTATTGAGACGAATTTCGAAAGGGCGAAAGCCAGGGTGCCTTCGGAAAGTCACTGCTGAACTGGTGTAGGCAGTAGTTAACATGACAAACCTTGACTGCTCATCTTCTCGTTGGGAGTGCATTCGTTTTCCGACTCATCGTCCGCAGGTGTGTGCAAACTTGTGCGAGGTCTGCTTATTTTCCAAAGCTTCACGAGAAACGAGGTATTGTTACATGTCTCCCAATATAATCAATCCGGAACTTACCTTGATACAATTGTCATTTGCACCGGTGACGAGATACCAAGTGTCAGAATCTAAGGACTGTGTGATAATCGAGGATAGAACGATGCCGTCGTGGGCAGACCATGACGCAGTACAGTCGAAAGAAGCCGACCAACGCTTATGTGGAATTGAGACGGCGAGGTTCGTTAAACCGTAGCAAGCAAACAAACCTGTATTTGTCCGTTGGCTGAGCACGAGTATAAGTCCTTGTCGATCATCGACAACGACAAGACGTCAACGCCCTATAAATTGGCTCCATGACATGGTCCAGAATGGCCGAAAAATCAGAGCATACCTCTTGCGCGATGATCGTCCGGACCAGTGTTTTTGTTTCTAAATCCCAAACCTACGATCCTTCAGAAATTTGAACCCAACAATGTCGCAGGAATTACCTTGATTTGTCCGTCCTGGCATCCGCCATAAACCGTCCCATGGCGTGCAACAATTGAAAGAACAGCACCAGCACAACCTTCGAATGTGTGAACAAGAGTAGGGCCGGCAGGCGTACAAATCCACAGCTGTCGTCATTCATGAAAAGTAGTTTAAGTTTAATACCTTTCAATCGCTATATGGATATCTGGTACCAACCTTCACGGTCTCATCCCCACTACCAGTTACGAGTAAAATTTGTTTCCCCCCCTTGTCGTAGGAATCTGTGCCTTCAAGTGTTGAGGGTAACAAAGCCATAGAATATACATATCCAAAATGCGCAGAGTCAATCACATTACTGACGGGCACTTGCAGGACACCAAGAGGTTGAGGAACGTCGTCCTTTCTCGGTGTAGTTTGACCACTTGCCAGCCCGAGTCCAACACCCACCGGGAGTCCATCTGAAGAGGTCGGACGACCTTGGGGCTGGGGAAATGAATCGAAAAACTTGTGCTTTGGAGGCGTCTTTGGTGTTCCGAATTCGATTAGAGGCAGATCAGCGGTAGCGTCGGAAGTCGTTAAGTTGGGATTAGGCGTTAGGGTCTGGGAAGGAGAGCGATTCTTGAATGTGAACCATTGCAGGGAGGTATTTTGGCATCCGAAGTACAAGGTTTGCAGCGTTGGAGAATATGCAAGAGAGAAGAGATCGCCCGCATCAGTGTCAAGGTATGGGTTGAGGACGAAAAGCGGTGTGAGTGACTTCGTAGACCAGATCTTGAATGAACGACATGAGAAGAATGTATCGTGTGGCATTTGGCATAGCGTACTCGAATAGTACTGTCCCCTAGATATCGGGGGATTGAACAAAACAATCACCGGACCCCAATATGCATTAACGTACCAGATGAACTGAACAACCAACTCTTCTCGATCGCTATTTCCAAGGCAAGCACGCTGCCAGTATGACCTCGCAATGTCGTCTTTACACTGAACGACCGTCGATCCCATACCTATGATCCATCAGCCCATGCAGAGCGTGCAGATGGAGAGCCTCACAAAAATATCGTATCCTTGGCTTCCACTGAAGATATGCTTTTCGTCCGCTGCTACACTCAGAACTGAGCTAAGCTCCTGGTGCAGAGTATGTACCAGGTCCGGTATAGGCGCCTTGCCTGGAGGTTCACGGCTAAGCGATGCTGTAGTTGAATGCAGAGCAGATGTAGGAGAGATTATTGCACGATCAGCCATCGAGCATGGCATGGCGGCGTACGATGTGGGATTGTTGGACTAGAGGGTGATTCGATAGCCGACATGACTCGAACTGCTGCTTTTAATGATCAGGGAAGCCTGCGAGGTGAAATAGAACGTCTGACTTGCTGGCGTCCGAACAAGCTCCAAGAGACAGGCTTTACGTACCAAGGGTCTAACTTTTTGGTCGCGTGGGTTTCACTTGACGCGTTTTGTTCACGGCGGTTGGTTTCTTGTCCTTTCCTTGATCCTCTTCCCCGTTTTTCTTTTCAAAATGGCGTCAGTTGATGCGCAAAAGGCGAAAGACATGGTAAGCGATAGCCGTGCAATCAGCCACCACATATTTTGACTCGGTGAAAGGGAAACGCGGCGTTCAAAGCAGCGCAATACCCAGAGGCCATTGGCCACTACACCACAGCCGTTCTCGCCAACCCTACGGATCCTACATATCCCCTCAATCGTGCTGCCGCTTATCTGAAACTAGGCAAGTACGTGTTTCAGACTCTTGCGCAGCGGAAACAGTGACGAATTCGACATCGTTCAGATATGAGGATGCGGAACGCGACTGCACGACTGTCCTTAGGCTGAAACATGGACACGTCAAAGGGCTGTATCGACGCGCGCAGGCTCGAATTGAATTGGCGAAATTTGACGAGGCGGAACAAGGTGAATTGGAAATATTGCGTAACATAATGACCTGGTTGATTATTTTCAGACTTAAGAGAGGCCTTACAGTCAGAGCCCAACAATGAACCCGTAAAGACGGAGCTAAAGAAATTGGAAGCACTCCGAGTTCAGTCTAAAAAGACAGGTCACAAATCTTCACAGGAATTGAACGTGAGTCTAATGCCTTTCCACATGTGCTTTTTCGCTCACAGCAGATTAGCGGCGGCGTGTTCCAATCGAAGTCGTCGAACCATCATCCTCTCAAGCAGGTTCAACTAGTCCACCGAAACGGCGTCGTGTACCGATTGAAATTGTTGAATCTTCAACTGCGCGTCCCTCAACTATCGATGTAGGACATGACCTCAACCCCGTCTCTACGCGAACTCTGTCCCCTACGCCTAACGTGCCATTGCCAAAATCCAGTGGGTCCACCTCGTCCGTTGCGTCACCGCGGGTAGCAGCGTCCAAAGCGCCTGAAGTTCCGTCTGACCGCCCCAAACCAAAAGTCGGCGGAGGCATTTTTCGTCGGACAGGAAACCATACAGTTGTGCAGTCTCCGAAAGAAGACAATAATGCAAAACTATCCAAGTCGGCGGATGACACTACAGTCAAACAATCAACTAGCGCCCACCTCGAAAGTGCTTCACTCGTGTCGGTGTCGGTGGCGCCAAAATCACCCATGACGTTGTTTTCATTTCGGAGGGCATGGGAAGCACACGACGATCCAACTGATCGCTGGAATTTGATCCAGGTACGTCACGTATTCGCGGTTCGCGGTATTGATGCTCATCACAGACAACACAGAAAATCCAACCCACATATCTTCCAACGCTGTTCCAAACATCGCTGGAACCCACCCTTCTCGTCTCCATCGTCGAAACTTTTCAATCACTTGTCTCTGCCGAGGATGCGAGCGATGAGGACAAGGAAATGGTAAATGATTACATGAAGTGGTTTGCGAAAATTCCTCGATTCGAAACGGTGGTGCTGTTTCTCAGCAGTCGAGAGAAGAGCTTGGTTCGGTCTGTGTGCATGGCGACGGGTGGAAAGGTCAGCTGGGGTATCTAGTCTTCCTTAACGCAAAATTATAGCAGCATTCAGAGGGTAAAATAATGAAGAGCATGCTCAGAGTGTAATTTCGAGAGCGTATGACAAACAGATGTCCCAGAAAAGATAGCGATGCTTGAAGACACATTAGACTTGAATAAAATAAACCAACCATGCCAAAAGAGCCCATAAATGTACGGAGAAAGATGTCATGACGAAGTTCGTACACCAGCCATTGGTAATTCCGAAATGAAACTTGGGGGAATTGCCGAAACGCCTCTAGCATACGACGACCCTGTGAACACCTGTGGCCCTGTTTAGAAACTCATAACTGACAGTGGACCGTTGAGCAGCTTACCAATTCATCGTATACAATAACAGGGGTTTTGCGATTAGACAAAGTCGAACCAGGATGAATTTTCACGGTCTGCAGAGATCCATGAATTTGATCTACAGTTGTTAGGCACACAGAATTCGAACGTACCGATAAACCAAAAATCTGCTTGTAAGTCCCATCTGGCCTGATCATGGCAGTATGTTGAGACATGCCCCGCAGAATGCTCTTCAGCACAAGTTCCAAATTATCACCGCAAGAGACCTTCCAATCAAGACCATTCCTCTCCGCAATCTTCCTCAGCTGGTCACGAATATTCATCGCCTCGTTCAACGTGCGCTCGTTCAAGAAATACTTGCGACACCAATCCTTCCGTCCAGCCTTGTTCTCCACTCCCGCGATTTCCTGATACGCCCGAAAGGTGTTGAGAGTGGTCAGGTGGTCGCCGCTTGGATGGTGAAACTTGCGACGAGCCTCGAGTGCTTCGTCACGTAGCTCGGTGTTGTCAAAGAACAACTTCGAAGAGGACGAAAGTACCGCTAAGAGGTCAATGGCTTCTAAAGGACAGCCGTGCTGTTTTGAAGCCAGTAACGCGCGTGCCAAAGGTGGTTCCAACGGATACTGGTTCATTTCACGGCCGATGTCAGTTAATTCCTTCTGCTGACCGATAGCTCCGAGTATGTAGAGTGTCTTGAGAGACGATGCAACTGGTATCCACAGTTCGAATCGGTCCGAACACCAGCGGGGAGATCAAACTCACCAGACTCGTCATCGGGCTTATCCATGAACTCCATGGTTGCAAGATCCAATCCAAGACACTTCATTTGAAGCATGCTGGATGTTAGGCTGCACCTTTGGATTTCGGGGACAGACGACACCACTAACTGGTTGAAATCGGCTTCTGTGTAAAGGCGAAAGCAAAATCCTTTGCCCTATAGTAATATAATTTCCATTGATGTGAAGTGTACTAAGACCGACAAACCTCTCGTCCAGCCCGTCCAGTCCGTTGCATGGCAGATGACTTGGAAATGTCTTGCGTCAGCAAGGTGTCCATACCTGAAAAAGCTATTTGTTAACAGGCCACACGATACGGAAGTCGCCATACCGCTTCCCGTCTGTCGAGATATGTGCCGCTTCTCCTTACATTTCCCGCTATCAATGACGTACTTGACGCCCGGGATGGTTATCGACGTTTCTGCAATATTGGTTGCGAGAATGCATTTCCGCTTTCCTATCGGTGTAGGGGCAAAGACTTTCGATTGTTGAGTTTGCGGTAAAGCTGCATAGAGCGGACAAGTGATGACCTAGGCATGATGAGGTGAGCGCGAGGTTGAGGAAGCGCTTAAGCACTCACTCGCATCTGTTCGGACGGCAATTGCGCTTCGTATGCCTTAATGGATTTATCAAGACTCTCAATATCATCTTGACCTGGCAGGAATATAAGAACGTCGCCAGGAGGCTGATCAACGTGAATCTGAAAAAACGTCCGCATAGCTGAATCGACATAATCGTTTTGGCTTGTAACTGTGTGGTAAATTGTCACGGGATGCTGACGCCCTTTAACATATATGACTTTCGCGCTATTAACGCCGACGATGGATGAGCTTGAAAGCTATATTTTGACCATGCGCACGTACTTGTCATAGAACTGACTGAACTTTTCTGCATCTAGAGTTGCGCTCATGATAATAATCTTCAATGGATTCACCGCGCTCTCCTTCGAAGTACTCGAATTTCTTGTCTTCTGGATGCCCTTCAAGGCGGAGACTAGTACATCCGTGTGTAACGACCGTTCATGGGCTTCGTCGAGTATTATTACGCTGTAGCGACTGAGTTCTGGATCGGAATGAAGCTCCCGAGCGAGCATACCATCTGTCACGTATTTGATGCGCGTTTCTGGGCTAGAGCAATCGTCAAAACGGACACTATACCCCACAAGCTTTCCAACAGCAGTGTCCTGCTCCTGGGCAACTCTGTGTGCCAACGAGGTTGCCGCTACTCTGCGTGGTTGGGTGACGGCAATAACGCCATTCTTCGCTATACCGGACTCGAGGATGTATTGCGGGACCTCTATGGGTACTCGTAATTTAACATTTCAAAGTGCAGAAACGGTGTGCCCACGTGTCGTCTTTCCGGAACCAGTTTCCCCAAGAAGCACCACCGTATCGTTCACCTGAATCTCGGGCACCAGGGCATCCCTCCCTGCGCGAATCAAACTGAGTGGCCAGGGAACGGTTAAATAAGTGCAAACCTCGTGCAATGGGAAGCTGCTTCCGTTGTTCCTGCAAAACAATATTTCTTTCTCTTCTTTTCGAGCCTCCTTGTGGTGAAGGGTTGTTGATGTGACCATTCTTGCCATTCATATGACCATTTGCCATGCTACCATTGAGGCGTACACCGATGGTCGTTTCTTCGTCTGAATCGTCCATATATGTAACTTTGCGCTTCTTGGGACTCCCACCCTGAGATGTTGGTGGCCTCTTCTTCCCAGAGTGACCATTGACGAGGCCGTTAACCTGACCACCATTTTGTCCCTTCTTCGGTGTTGAACTTGCTTGCGGGGACGGAATTTTGTTGTTGGACGTTGATGAGGGGCTCAGTTGATGTGAAGACGATTGCCCAGGTTTACGGTTGCCGAGGTTGATGTCGGGCATGGTGCTGGAGATGAGGATGGACGTAAAACTTCAGACGACATGGGAGCGAGTTTGCAAGCCTGCTTAAGTAAGTCGTTACATATAACACGTTACGTAAGCACATCTGAATTTACAAATACACTATTGTAGAATAATCAGATTAGACGCCAGTGGTCGTCGTAGCAGGGGGGACATCGGAAGGATGTGGCACAGTGTTCGTAGTCGTTTGAATGCCTGGCTCAGATGCTGACTGCGTGTTTCCATTATTCTTCTGGACATTCGCCATCCTTCTGGCCTCCTCGTGGATGTCCAGGATCTGCTTAGACGTGGTGGTGTAGAATGCAAGAACCTTTTGACCAAACGAAGATGCAACGGCTTTGGAATAATACTGGGAAGTTGTCTGCTAATAAGTGGAAGGGTGGTTTCCGTAAGTGAAGAAGTTGACTGACATCGGTCGCTGTCTTTGATATTCCCTTTTTCTGGTCAATATCTGTGAGAGTGGAATGAACCTTCCCGGAAATCGTTTGATCCGGACCAACGGCCCTCGAGCCAATGGAGCTGTCCAATCCTTTCATATATGAGAGAAAACGCTTTGATATCCCTTGCTTATCTGTCATCGACGTGATGCTCAGTGGAATGAATTATAATTAGGAAATGGACGCGCACTATCAATTTCGATTGCGCGTTGAAGAACCTGGTCAGACAAAACATATCCCTTTGCCAGGTACTCCGCGGCAACTGTCAATATCCATGATTAAATGCATTCACCAATGAAAGGAAATGCCGACACACTTCCTGCCCTCGGCTTGTCTGACTGGTGGAAAGGAGCTCCATCTGGATGAGGCCCGTCACCATCTTCCGGGTGGACAATGTCGGACTCTACGGTGAGCTGGGAGCCATCGAGGGTACCGCCGTTAAGCTTCAAGAGCATTAGACGTTAGTTAAAGTAGCTGTAAGATTACAATCAGTTACCATTAATGCTGTCTTGGCTGCCGACGACTTCTCAAAGTGAACAACTGCGGATTTTGAAGATTCCTTGAAGTCGATGGAGACGATTCTATTTCACGTATGAAATGAATAGGCGAGACATAGCGAGATACGATGCACTTACTTTCCACAAAACCTGTTCAAAAGGTATGAGTTTGCACCGACATTGTGTACGAAAGGCTTGTGACACTTACGTGAAGAAATCATGAAGTTGAGCTTCGGTCGTGCTCGGTGCAAGGTTAGATACCTAGATCGCTCATGATCAGTCAATCAGGTCCGAATATATTCTGAATCAGCGAAAACCAACGTTTACAGAGTAAGTCGACATGATGGGAGATAGGAAGTAGGAGGCGCTTTGAGTCCTTTATATATAGGCCAAGCACCAGTGACGTCGGTCCCACGTGGCAGTAAGATCTAGACTGCCTGATGTGGCGTTCTGATCAACCTGCCTATATGCGTTCCTAGAGTTGAAAGAGGTATCTGGCTACCATCCAGATCCATAATCGACCTTTGTGTCAGAGGGAAAACTCTTTCATTTCAAAATTTAACTCACCACATTTAAAGGAGAGGGTTAAACAAATTTTACCCTCCCACGTGCGGCGCAGTATGAGCAGTTGGTCAGATGTCGCGATAAAACGAAGCTTTAATATAATGCAGTTCACTGGGCTGCGTATAGATGGCTAGACGCTGTACGATACCTTTATGTGCTAACGTCCTGATTTATTTTAAAAGATTAAAACTTGAAGTCCAGACCCTGCAGATCTGGGATCGACGACACACGGTGATTTATTGGAGCGTGGCTAACTTGAATAGAAGGAATACATCGATAACATAACGGGTTCATTCTCCTGGGCGCTCAATGAATGCGGTATGTTTTACGTGGCGCAGCCTAGCTGTTCTGCTGGTAATCAATAGTGCCGTTCAATCATGAAATCGACGAAATGCAGAATTTGCAGATGCAGATGCAAACTGCCAAATTCGTCCAAATGCAACGAAAAGCAAGTTAGCCGATCATTGCATTTGGACGAATTCGGATGCTGCAGCTGCAAATGCAAACGAAATGCAAATTCTGCATTTCGCTGGATTCATGATTTTTGAACGGCACTAATGCAACTCATCCTGAGTGCATATATGCGTCGCATTAAATTACAGTAACGGATTATCATTCCCCAGAGGGTGAGAGGAAGGAACCTGGTATATATACGACTGGAGAGCACAAGTAGGTGGATACGTCACCCCCTCTCCAGAATTCAAACCTTGAATAAAATTACAACATATTTTGAAGCCGCTAACGTTAACGAACAGGTTATGCATAGCATGGGGACTATTCATAACTTACTGTTGATATAAGCGCCTGTCTTTGATCGCGGTTACTGCACATGCATCATGTACGTTGGTATGCTACGCATTGGATAACCGGTCTGCGACCGAAGACGGGCTTGGGCCGAGCTTGCATAGCATCACGCCTAGCGTTGACGGTGAGTTTGGTTCCGGTCAGTCACGTTCCGACTTCACTGGGTCGTTGCACTAGTCGTTCCACGCACTATTCTGCTCTGAGCACCCCAGTCACAGTATTCCGCGGGAACCCACCGAGACACTTTACGTTTCGAAAATGACGCAGGCGCTCGGTTGCAGTTTCTGAAATATGCGCGTCTGTGGGTAAATAGACTCACACTTCGATCGACGAGCGACGATGCGTTTGTGATCACCTTCCCACACAACTACTCCAACGAAACTTCTGCCGCGCCACGCCGAGCATCTCATGCCTCCAACAGTTCGCTTTCGTACGGAGTATGGCCGCAGAAGCGCACATGACGAAGAAATCACGCTCTTGTTCTGAGAGAAAAACTTGAATACGTTCGATTTATCTCACAAACAACGTTGTCATATAAAAGCCTCCTCCACCGAACTTCCTTTCGGCACAGACTCTTTGTGATTGACACGATGCGATTCCTCGCAATTCTGACGAGCTTTGTTTCCGTGTGCTTCGTTCATGCCCAGCACACCAGCCTGAACCAGGTCAAACAAGCATTCCAGGCGGCAAAGGTGCATATAACATGTTCTGCTTAACTAATATGTCAATCCTCCACTATCAGGTTGCAGCCGATACGATGATAGTGTTCAACCCATCAATTTTACTCGACGTTGCCTTTCCCCAAGCTGTTGGTCCGGCAGTCAAGGTCAGAGCCGGCGTTCAGCTACCACGAAACGGTCCGTCACTCCTCGCTATCATTATCTGACAATGTTAAGCATAACACAAAACCTGGTGACTCCAGAGACAGCTATTCCACCAACCTTCAGCATAGTGGCAAATGGTCGTCAACCTCGAGGGGAATTTGTAGTGGCAATGGTAGACCTTGATGCTCCAACACCTCAAATGCCCAACATATCACAGTTCCGACATTTCCTCGGTGGTGGCTTTATTCCTCTAAAAGCGCGAGACGGTCTTTCGTTGCTTTCCAACTCTACTCCGGCTGTCTCCGAATTCTTCCAACCTACCCCTCCTGCGGGTTCTGATCCCCATCGGTAAAATAAATTAAGCAGTCCCATTTTCTTCATTTTGGTCTAATTTATTTCTAGATATGTCTTCTTGCTGTATGCCCAGTCAAAAGCCTTCGCAACTCAGACCATTGTTGATCCCACAAGATCACTCGAATTTTTCAGTATCAGTCAATTTGCTCGGGATGTCGGCTTGGGAAATCCGTTAGGCGGTACCTTCATGCGTGTTGGGCCGGATCCTACTGCATGAATTTCCAGGTAATGTTATGATAACAAAACTTTTTATCTGTTCGTTTTGCGGGATATGTAAACTTCCGTTGAGTCTTGAGAGGTGACGGATGTATATTTTGTCGCGTGTATGCGCAAAAATCGGCAACCGAAAGTCTCGTGCCTTTTATATTCTATACTCGTATGAAGTACCAGACTTGTGGACGAAGGACGAAGCGAAGGGTCGCAGTGCGTGCAATCGAGCAGAAATTTGCCGTGACTTTCCCACATTGCGCCTCTTGTTGGTGCGTTGAAATTCTTTCCGCTCCACGCCCAGAAAATTTGGTCTGTTCTCATGTGGTGACACTTTGTGTCATGGGTGCCGTCGATCACTCAACCATCGGCACCTGAGAAATTATCGTCCAAATCCCGACGTCTTCCATCCTTCGCAATTGGATAAATAAAGCCCACTGCTCAAGATCCTTGACCTCCTGCACTCCCGCGATGAGGCTCCTCACAATTCTAACCACTTCCGTCATACTGGGCCTTGTTTATGCTCAGGACGTGAGCTTGACACAGGTTAGACAGGCATTTCAAGCAGCAAGGGTGCATATATCCAACTATCCGTTGATGCTGAATGTCGCTTAATGTTTGAAATTCAGATTCCAACGGATGCATCAGTTGTATTCAACCCCTCTGTTTTGTTAGAGGTGGCGTTTCCGCAGGCGACTGGTCCCGACGTTAGGGTGAAAGCAGGCGTCCAACTGCCACGCAACAGTCAGTGGCCAGAGATTTTTATTATTTTGCATATAGCCTAAAAATTCTGACCATGCACTCCGCAGAAACGGCCATCCCACCAACGTTCAGCATAGTAGTTAACGGACCGGGCCGTCGTCCCAGAGGAGAATTTGTTGTAGCAATGGTCGATCTAGATGCCCCTACTCCGCAAACACCCACCAGCGCTCAAATTCGTCATTTCCTCGGAGGCAACTTCACTCCTTTGCGTGATCGCGGGGGGCTCGCCTTGTTGTCCAATTCTACTCCCGCGGTGTCTGGATTCCTTCAGCCTACTCCGCCAGCTGGCTCAGATCCTCATCGGTAAGTCCAAATCTTGGATTGAAATTTCGTTTCCGAACATGAACTGACTGAACCGAACTTTGCATCCAATTAGATATGTTTTCCTACTCTTTCAACAATCAAAGGCATTTAACGGACAAACCTTTGTTGGCCCGACTACATCGGTTGCCAAGTTCAACATCAGCCTTTTCGCGCAGGAAGTTGGTCTGGGGAATCCTCTGGGCGGAACGTTTATCCGAGTCGGTCCTGATTCCCCTGCAGCATGAGTAAATA
Organism: Rickenella mellea; assembly: GCA_004355085.1. NCBI lineage: Eukaryota > Fungi > Basidiomycota > Agaricomycetes > Hymenochaetales > Rickenellaceae > Rickenella > Rickenella mellea. Next base: position 198,630 of record ML170171.1, on the reverse strand, counting down.
CAAATGCGATGTATACACAACGAAAAGAAATTTAGTCCATGATTTTTCTCCTCATTCTACGATCTCGCAGCACCAAATGCTGTTCCTACGAATATCGGCGTTCCGAGGTGCAATGTGTGGCGTGACTGCCATTTCTGGGCATGGTCCGGGAAGAGCCGACTGCCTCCTCACACCACTTCAAGATAGCGTGCTGGTCTGATCGTCAAGTCTTGGGCTCAAACTTTGCATTTATGAAGCACCAAGCGTCCATTATTTACTAATTGCAATCCCTCGCGACACATCACGACTTACGAACTAACGAACTAACGATTTCCCGAAGACTTTCACAACAAATCTACTGTATCTATCTATCCCAATGTCTGACGAATCACCTCAACCCGTCGTGCAACGTAAGTTTCCTCGGATTGACAACGTGTATATAGAATCCTAACGTGTGTCGACTTAGTAACTTCGTTACTCACGTCTGGGTACCTACCGGCCTTCGCCATCCCTCTGTTACTCCTCTCCCTTATTCTCGCCTTCGCTGGTGCATTCCTTACCCTCGATCGCACCAGAACATTCGCCCCTCGACCTGATGCAATCGAATCTATTCCAGGCTCTTGGACTGGCCGTGTTAAGCCGAAGACCTTTGGGTGGTTCCTTGGCGGTGGTGTCGGTGGGTTGGCAGCGGGTTATACTTTTGGCGGTGCGTTATCACCTCTCTGAACTAGTTGTCTCTCTTATGAAACTTACATTCTAGTCCATGCAACCACTTTCCTTGGATTGCTGATCATGAACAATACCAATTCTTCTCCCCTTGGGACGGTCACGTTTCTTATCGTCTGGTCCATACCTGCACTCTTCACGACGGTCTTGGCTGGTCGATTTAAATATGTCGCACTGGTGTGCATCGGTATTTCCGGAGGAGCGACACTCTCACTGGCCCTATGCATCATGTTGCATCCAGCACTGCTGACACGAGTCGTTCTCATGTCGATTATCACCTCACTTTCACTCATCCTTGCCGTTCTCCCCGTTGCTCGTACGCAACATGCCGCTATTCGTACACTTGCATCTGCCGTCGGAGCTTTCGGAGCCGTGCTCTCCATTGCACTCCTCGCACACCCGCAGATCTTGTCATGGGCTAATGCATGGGACCGCCTTTGGACGAGCAACAGCTTGGAGTGGGGCACTGCAGCGGAGCGTGGACTCGACGTTGCGTTTTGCGCGTTCTGGGGTGCGGGCGCTGCATGCGATTGGTTGCTGAAGAGGGCTTTCGGTGAAGATCCTGATGAGAAGTGGGATGCTTACCTGGCCGATTACGCATCCAACCTCCCAAACAGAGCAGGCAATTTCCAGCCATTGCAGACATGGTGGGACAAAGTCGTCGGAACACTCTTCCCAAGTAAAGACAGTAAAGTCAAACCGCACCACGTCCCTATCCTTTTCCCAACCGACGACATGCTTAAGCCAACAACATCTCTAACTCACCCGACCAAGGAGGACCTTGAAATCAGACTTCCAGACACCGTCACACCTTACCCATTACCTTATTCCCCACATACCCCTTCACGACCCGTGCTGTCCAAAGCGCGACCGAGTTTTGACTTGTCATCCACTCCACCACCCATGCCGATGCTCATGAACAAGCTCCCGAAGCGACGCAAAGCTCCGCGTACCACCAGCAGTAACAAGCGAAGCGGCGTGCAGTTCCGACCTCTCAACGGTTACTCAAGCTCCTCTGACTCCGATTCCGGGTCTGACGAGGACAAGGATGTGCTCAAAACACCTGGAACTCCAAAGGGCACCAAGCCTTGGCCCAGAGTAAGGCATACACTTGAGAGGAGGGATACCGGGCTGTCGGGAACGACATTACGGCACCTTGATTCTGAACGTGACCTAAGCAGCCTTGGTGGCGCAGATATCGACGTCAAAGCAGAAATGGTGAAAATTGGCGCGGCGAAGATGCAAATGGGGATTGATTCGCAGCCAGAATATTCTGACCTTGAGGATGAGGATGTCATTGCACGCACTGCACCTCGCTCGCAGCGCAACACACCGGGTTGGCAGCCAGATTTCATTCGCGCTGCATCACAAACTACCAGTGATGGCAAACCTATTACCCACCCAACGACTCCGTCACCACCACCTGGCGCTGTCCCAGTCACGCCATCGCTCATCGGAGCGCTTAATCGCATTGCTGCTGCACAGGGAGAGGCGTTTGGGAACGCTGCAGTGGTTACAAGTGGGGATACATCTTCACCTGCTATACCCGAGCCTGTCGGGGATGCGCCACTACCACAGCCATCACGCGCCGCGCCACCCCTATCTCTCCCTTCCACTGTAGACAAACCGACGCACGGAAAGAAGAGGTGGGAGGCTTTCTGGAAAGAGGTGACCGCGAAGGCGTCAACTGGCATTGCGAAGGTTTGACAGTCTTTCTTGTTTCTGAGGACTTGTTTGATTACTTTCATCATTTACGACGCTCATGATGACGCTACGACTAAGTTATCTACTGTAATGTTTTTGTACATGTGTAGCTGTAGGCGCTGTGTACAAAATGCTTGTTATCAACTATTGCCCGATTGATCTAGCTTGGTTACGATACAGGTTGACGAAAACCTCCGCCGAGGACCCGAAGGACGTGTAATCACCATCATGCTTAGATATCCCTCATTGCCCGCCTACACCGTGGCTCCAACTCCATCATGGAACGTCGTTCAACATCCAGGAAATATGCTGGTCACTTAGGACAGCTCACCCCCGCACAAGAATCTGCATTACAGACTTTCAAATCGAACTTAGAAAGTGCCCATCTTTACACACCCGGAACAGAAGATGCGAAGCCGTCGCATGATGATGTCACCCTAATGTACGAACAATGTCAACCACGTCTATCTGCGAACTCATTCTGACGGGCGAACTCATTCATATGCGGTTGTTGCAGACGATTCCTACGAGCTCGTCGATTCGACCCGGCTAAAGCCCAGAAACAGTTCTCTGATACGGCGAAATGGCGACAGCAGCACGATGTTGACAACATGTTCGCGAATTTTAATACAGAGGAGCTAGATCAAAGCCGGTGCTATTACCCGCGCTGGACAGGGAGACGCGATAAAGTGGGTGTATCTTGAGACATCGACGCATACTGAAGTGGTTGAGAACTGACTGAATTATAGGATGGTTTCCCGTTATACGTGTATCGTCTGGGATCACTTGGGCCCATACAGGACGAAATCACTTCCGTTCCAGAGAAGCGCAGATACGAGCGAATGTGAGTTCTGAATGATTTTTCCGTCGAAGTGCTTATCAGTATAAACTCAATTCCCTGGCAAACAGTATTGCACTCTACGAATCCATGATCCGTTTCGTCTTTCCATTATGCACGTACCTCCCCCACGCCATAGCACCAACACCTATAGCATGCTCCACGACCATCATCGACTTTGAAGGCGCGACCATTCGCCAAATGTGGTCCCTCCGAAATCACTTGCAGGAAGCGTCTGTCCTTGCCACAGCCAATTATCCTGAGACACTTGGGTCCATTGCGGTCGTCAACGCGCCATCGTTTTTTCCGACGATATGGAACTGGATCAAGGTTTGTCTCACTACGCTCTGTTCATGAAAGTTTGCGAATGTGTGTACGCAGGGATGGTTTGACGAGGGTACGCGCGACAAGATCCACATTCTAGGACGTGATTCTGCGTCGACCCTGTTGACGCTAGTCAATGCACCCGACCTGCCCAAAACTTACGGTGGCGAGCTCGACTGGAAATTTGGCGATGCCCCCAACTTGGATGATGAAGCGACCAAGGTGCTGGGCGAGTTGCCTCGCGGATCGGTGATCTTTGTTGATGGTGCAGTGACAAGGCCGGTGGAGTACAAGCCGCCCGCAACTGAAAAAATGGAGAATGGTATTGCCAACGGCCATACCAATGGCATGGATACCAAATAAGTGTTTGGCGGTAGTAAAATATGTGTCCCAACTCAGTCTTGCACGCTATATGATCATGATGTAGATGTAAATTTTCATGAATACTAGAAGATGTAGATTTCATTCAGTAACGAGTAAGGTAGGGAAAGCCAATTAAATACACCGCCAAAACACATCTGGGTGAAGAGTAGACCGCAGGTTACTCAATAACTTCAGAAGCAGCGTCATCGTCGCTTCCAGCTTCAGCCGCCTTTCTCCTCTCACGACGTTCCCATGCCTTGACTTTCTTTTCCAAAGCTTTGTCTTCCTAAAATAATATCGGTTAAGAGAGTACCGCAACATCGCCGTTGAATAACATGCCTGCAGATCAGACGTCCCAAACATCTTATTACATCCTGTTGCGGGGCATTTCTTTTTGGCTGACCGGTTACCGCCCAGGTATTCCTTGATAGACGTTGCGGAGAACGAGTGTCCACAGACAGTTCTGATCAGCAGATTTGATGTTTATACATGGAATATAAAATGGTAAAATCACGCACGATGTCATTGGGTTAACGAGAATTGTGAGAGTGAGGGGGCAGTTAACCTGTTGCGTTGAACCTCCGACGACAACGTCGTCGTCATCGTCGTCGTCATCGCCATCCTCTATTGAAATAACGATGTGTGAGACACTGGCGCGGAGATACTGACAACAAATTGTACCTTTGGGGATCATTTCGATAACAGGAGGCATCGCTTCATCGTGCAGGACTTCCTGAAACGCACATTTACGCACATGTCCCGTATGCAATGGTGATGGCGACACTTACGAAAACCAATTGCTTCATTTTGATATACTCTGCATCCTTCCCATACTTCTGTCTGCTAGTCATACCCCGCCATTTCTCGACGCGTGCAGTGACATCTTCATTATACCGCTCCACAATGTCAGTCTGGTTTATTTATATACCGGTCGTCATAATGCATCACTCGACAATGTATTGCAGACGCACAATGTTATCACCGACAGCAACTGCATGCTGGATCGCGTCCAGTGCGTCTTTATGGGCATTTAGCTCCGCCCGAGTGTCCAGGAGCTCTCGCATAACAATGTCTAGTTTAGCCAATTCTTTCAAAGCCTATGTTACAGATGGACTTGTCATTGCCAACCAATGCGCAGAGCGGGTGAAAATGAGACGCACAGGCTCGCCGTCGCTTCCAAGAGATGCTTCTGCTACTCCAGCGGACACGTCATTCATGATAGGAAAGACAGTTTCTTTCATTTTCCCGATAACATTATCCCAATCGTTCGACATGCCGCCAATCCTAGCAAGATCCGTCTTCAACAGCGGCTGATTTTCGAAGTTCTCGATGTCGATTGGCGCGCTCACGCTCACGACCTCCTGAGACACGCCATCCTCATTGTCACTGTCAGCGTCGTCTCTTCTGCTAGATTCGCGTTTTCGACGCGTAGATTTCGCAATCTTGCCTTTGGCTGTTACTTTCTTTGAGGAGCGGCGCGGTGCGTCTTCTTCCATTGCATCAAGATCTTCCTCTTCGTCGACATCGTCTTCGCGGGTATGCTGCGATTGGGAACCTTCCTCAATCGCATCAGAGGGTTGGCGTTGGTTACGACGGCTAGGCATAAGTTCGAAATGGGGACTCAGAGTTAGGCGCCACCGTGACTGGCGTGGTGGTGAGTTTAGGGCAGGTTGTCTCGCGATGTTGCTGACCAAGCAATTTGTGGTCTGTCCTTCTGCAACCACAATGTTCACTGCATTGCGTTCATTCGCTCGAATACCTCAGCTTCTGCGGGCACAGAACCCTTGCAGGTACAACCTAAATCTACTTGGTCAACCCTCGACGCCTTTCCCACTATTCTCTCGCAACATGACGTTGAACCAGACCATGCGCAAGAAACCAGTGAAAAAGAAAAAGAATCCTCGGTCACCAGCACTTGAGGGTTGTTATCAGAAGAAGGGCGTCTGCACACTTCTCACCACCATGAAGCCGAAGAAGCCAAATTCTGCTCAACGACGGGTTGCCAGAGTGAAGCTGTCGACTGGGAAAACCGTCTTTGCGTATATCCCTGGCGAGGGACATAATTTGCAAGAGCATAGTGTCGTGCTAGTTAGAGGCGGGAGAGCGCAAGATCTTCCTGGTGTTCGGTACGGCCATTGTCCTTCATGTCATTGAATTCGTTGTTCATCTCACCTGAAGGTACAAACTTGTTCGTGGTGCATTGGATCTAGGCGGGGTGGTGAACCGGATGCGTGCTCGAAGTAAATACGGAGGTACGTTTGAATATATCATGGCATTATCTGTAAATAACCAGTGATCTGTCCGGCCAGCGAAAAAGCCAAAGACAAAATAATGGTGTTCATTCTGCTCATGTATTTATCCTCGACAGTGGTATTATTTGCGCTCTGCCCATTCTGAAGTTATGCGCTCTCGGAATCAAGAAAGAATCAGTAGCAGTACTGTCAAGCAGCTGAAGACATAAGAGTGCACCAACGCAAGGCTGAAGCAGACCATTTTGTCCAACTGCAAAGATACAGACTTACCATCGACCTTTGACAGTTTTCGTAATCCTCGGCGGAAGTAAGGCGTTCCTTTACTCTCACAGACTTCCTCAAAAAGCAGTGCTTAACATTATTTAATAGTAATTAATGCGTTGTTGATACGAACTAGAGGTATAACCACTATGGCGGAGCATATGTCAAGATTGTTCCCGTAATGAATTGATGCAGCTAATCCCAAATGTTCCCATGTTTCGCCTCCTTAAAGCTTGACTACCTCGCCGTCCTGTCTCGCTTTACTTTCTCGCTCCTTCGTCGCTCTCACAACCCTCTCAATCTCGCAGTTCAGAGCCCAGCACCACGCATCCCTTTCCAGCATACTCCTCGCCCGACACACAAGCAGCTTCCTCTTACCCGACAATGTCGGGACAGCAGCGCTATTATATGTTTCGTCAGGTAGGTGGCCTGTGGGATGCTTGTGGTACCACAGCATGAACAGGGTATCTTCGTCAGTATCGTTCGTCTCGAGTCCATCCTGGAATATCCGTGCCGTTGGAGGGGCATCCAGTCGATATTCTCCGCGTGGTAGTGAGAGCGCTGCGAAATACCCAGAACAGACGTATGCGTCTAGGAGATTGATAGTCCGCGATCGATGGTGATGCATGTGCGTACGCCGAACGATGTGGAATTGGATGAGGTTACCCGATATAAGCACGAGCTGCATATGTCTGGGCCGGTCTCAGTATAAAAGAGTGCCAATTATCTTGTGACAGAAAAGACGTACTTGTACTGCCCCCTCAAGCCCCGTTTCACAAACGCCCGCCCACTCTTGATGATCGGCCTGCACGCGTCCAGGACACACCAATTCCAGTACGGACTCAGGTACGGAACATTCGCATCAGGGTCCGGCGGGCCTTCAGGTGGAAGCTCGTCCTCCTCGCTATGCTTGACACGCCGAGCGAGGGTTAATCGTTGCCTGCCGGTACTCTCATGCAGGAGCTCCATTTCTGAGCGTGCGTCAGCTCGATGGCGGAGTGTCCAGTACGATATTAGCTCTCGAAGATGGGATATCCATTCCAGTGCCACCTTCCTTGAGTTTGCCTGAGTAAAGCAGGTTCGGTTATATGCTGGTGAGTATACGAGAATGTGGCGTACCTCCAATCGTACCACATGCCCGGAGCGCATGAGCAGTTCAAAGGAGCGGCGCATTCGTACGTGACCCTTGTCCGTCGCCTTAGCCAATCCCTCATCTCCACCCTCATCCTCGTCGTCGCTCGGGAGATGCTCGACCTCATCTGTGAAACCTTGCATTCCGCCATCTGTACCCAGGCTCCTTTGCGAATTGGCACCATTGAGAGCCGCTCCAGATCCATCAGTCTGATTACTCAGACTCGCGTTCAAGGTCATCGTGGATGGACCATCACGCTGCGCTACCACCTGAAACGCTCTCCTCACACCCACGATGCTCCGCAAATCACAATAACCGTCAGACGCCATGATCTGCTCACGCGACCTCCTCACTTCTTTCGCTCTAAACTCCGACGGGTCAAACTCATCCACATCATCATTATCGCCACTGCCCGCCATGATAGCAGAGATTGATCCTGGCGGCTGTGGGGGGTGAGCGTGCGATGGACGAAGGGAAAATAGGTAGCCGTCGTGCGAGGCTAGGTAGAGTGCCGTTTTGGTTTGGCTGTTTGGTTTGATGCGAGATAGGTACCCTTCGACAGCTGGTGGCTCTTGCGTTCGGGTTCCGTCGTGCGAAGTTATGTGCGTTGAGTAATGTTCGCCAAGCCTGATTTCTAGACGAGTCGGTCGTGATGGCTAAAATATATGAAAGGGTAGGATTCCTTCAGAAAAAGGGGCCAACGATACAGAAAAAGTACGGATGCGCACGTATTTTAGGGCAAGACCATACAAGACTTCCCAATCCCTTTTCTTACCCTCGACATCATCTTCCAACCACACCCAATCGAGTTTCGTTCCCGTTCGCCAGGACAACTGTAATGATCCGCCATTTGCGAGGGGCTGTTCAAGTAGTTGCTGGTAGTTCTGCAGCCCATTGAGTGCATGGCGACACGTTGCTATCACCCGTTGACGCGTAAGGCCAGCTGCGGGGTTCGAGTTCTCGGGTAATGGGATGGTCACGCGTGTTTCTAGGTCTGGGCAGTAGACGTCGATGGATTGTGGAATGTTGCCACCAAGTTCATTCCTTTTGTCCTTATTAGCAAATTGGACTCGACATGTCGTTATTAAGTCAGAAGGAGAGGATTAACGTACCAAAGAAGCCAGATCCAATCTATAGCCCGAGATCGACTCTTCGTCTTGAAGACGAAAATATTCGTCCCATGGGAATTGCGATGGAAAATATTATGTCGTTTTGACCTGCTAGACCCCGAGGAAACAGGTGTGGGACGACACATCAAGCAAAAAGTCATGTCAACAGGTGAGAAAAGGGATATGGAAGTCCGAGCATCTCGTAGGGGAATAAGGAAGGCGAGGTGTTTATGACCGAGTGCCCATTCTTTGCCGGGTAAGGACTAAGAACCACCACGTTCGCGTGAGAAACGTTGTAAGTGAAGTGTATACGCACATAATCTTCGTAAAGTTCAACATTGAGCTTCCGCCAGACAACCATGAACTCGCTCCACTCCTCCCATTCCACACCTCGAGTTGTCCGGCTGTGGGTTTCGTCAAATACTTTGCCAATACTGTCATGTTCACAATGCGCAATGCGCACGAGCATTCTATCTGCGAATATGAACGTGATGTAGCAGATAATCAGCGCAGACGTAAATAAACGCGACTAACCCCGCATAAATATGTCCGAGGCTTCACCATTACTACGTCGGGTCACGTCCGAATCTTGTGCTATTGCCGCTGCTTCTGCGCTTGATTCACCAATGTCATCTCCCTCGCGCGCTAGTACCACCTCTGGCGGTGCTGGCTCCTCGATGGGATTTTCGTAATGCACAGCCTTGCCTTTCCCTTTCCCTTTTGCTTGCTGGCCGTCGGAAGGTGAAAGGATAGAGCGTACAGGCATGGCACTGTGAACGTCTCCATCGCTTTTTGCTTCCCGTGTAGGGACTGGTCGAGAGTCTCCATCAAAGGGTGATAACGTGTCTCGAAGAAGCGGTGTGCTAGACGAAGCGCTAGGGCGGGGTGAATCATCGACGCCGTGGTTGCCGTTTGGGACATTGAGATGTTTGGTACCGTCTGGAACGGTAGGTGATAAAATATCAAGAGATGGCACGTGAAGGTTCGATTTCGCAGTGACGAAAGTTTGGACATTGGTGACCGCGTCCGTCGTACTAGTGGCGTCCGTTTTCAACGAAAGCGATGCTTTTGAATGTGCAACCTCCTCCAAGGGCTGTATAACGTTGACGCCCATGAAGTCGCCAACTTCGAAAGTACCTCCAATCCATTTCGACGTCGGCGCAGGTTTCTTGCCTTTTCCTTTCCATTTCGTCTTTCTTCCCCACTGTCGCGCCGTGTCGCGCCACCGCTTCAACATATCCTCCTTGACGACTCTCTCAGTCTCCTCCGTCCATTCCTCCTCGTTTCCGCCTTTCTGAAGGAACCGTCGGAACGCATGCTCACGCGCGAACCGCAAGAGGCGTTCGTCTGAGAAGTGCTCGTTGTCATCGTCGCTGTCGTCGTTGTCGCCCAGAGCAGCGACATTCTCTGGCATGGGCCCAATGAAGATACGTCGGTGGGCATGGACGTGGTACTCGTCATGCGTGGCGACGGAAGGCGGCGACGAGACTGCAGACATCGACTGGAGAGTCGGTGAGGTTTGTGGCGTCATAGGTCAGGGTCTGATCTGCTTCCGCTTAAATGCGGTGATCATAAACTTATATATAATAATACGCGACGGTCAGCTTTCACCGGGGACAACATGGATTGTTTCAGGTAAAGATAGGCGTTCAATAAGGAAGACGGCTTTACTGAAACCTTCGAATAAAATAAAGGCCTTCGCATGTGTCGAATGAACTCCTATAGTCCCCATGTTCGAATTTCGCCACCAACCACTCAAAACACTCTACTTCATCTACACATGCTTCACAATCCTCTTCATTCGTGTACCATACTGGACTGTAAAATCCCGCATAGTACCGCGTCCGCGTCCATCATGGGGTGTCGGTCGTCAAGTCGTCATACACACCATCCGCGCTGGCACTGCTGCATTGTTTAAAACCTCCTTCCCTCGTCCGGTATCGCTCGAGGAGGCGTCGAAATCTGCAGACAAATTGGGATTCGAGTGGGTTGAACCTACGCCTGAGCTTATCGTTGGAGACATCCGTGAATTCGCAAAGATTAATTCCGTTGAAGCGACGAGGACGGGTGGATTTTGGTATGGACGAAAGGGTTCCGAAGGCAAACTTGGATGCAAAGCAGAGCCTGGTGAAAGGGTCTTATATTACCTGCACGGTGGTGGTCACATAGTGAGTTATGACTGTATGGAAACTGTAATGCAGCGCTGAAACTTTCCCTCACAAGTTGCTTCTGCTCATCCATCCGACATTGCAGTCCCGTCACTCGCCGGTGCCTTACTCCAACACTGCCCGACCATATCTCGAATATTCGCGCTTGAATATCGTCTATCCTCCGCGGAACCGTTTGAACCATCCGGCGCATTCCCAGCGGCAATAATTGATATAGTCGCGGGGTATAGTTACCTCGTCAAGCGCTCGGATTCGATCCAGGGAGCATTATCGTTGGCGGTGATTCGGCTGGAGGAAACCTGGCACATGCATTTACGCGATACCTGGTGCGAAATTCGATCCCAAATATTCGGACTCCGTGAGCTGTGCTCCTCATATCCCCCACTGTCGACTGGGCGATTACGCATACAGGTCCGGAGTCATCGATGGTGCGCAATAAGGATACAGACTATTGCGGGAATTTTTTCGAGGGATACACTGTCCGCGCACTTCTGGGTAAGATGCCTCCCGGGGACATAGGGACAAATGCGTATATGTCTCCTGGCTCCTTGCGCATCGCGAATACCGATGGCATGTTCAAAGGATTTCCTCCAACATGCATCGTAGTTGGAGAGGGAGAAATCGCGTATGACTCTAATGTGACATTTAGGGATAGGATGATGGCGGACCTTGGGAGGGACAAAGTGACGTGGATCGAGAGTTATGGCGCGACGCATGATTTTGTTAATCTCCCGTGGTTTGAACCAGAGAGAACGAATGCGTTGAAAGAGATCGGGGCATGGATGAATACAATATGAGCATTGTACCCCATTGGATTCTTGTTCAATGGACATCAACTGTCGTAGATATCACAACATACAAGACAGTCCTATAGAACCGTTGGTCATCTTGATTCAACGCCTAGAGACATACAGTGCGGACAACAATTGAAATTTTGGCCGGAATTTCAAGGATGAGCCATAAAAGATAGCGAAGGCAAAGCAAAGTACATTAGCTGCGCAGCAAGACATCAATTGCGTGAACTGGGGTGTAGATTGCGTAGCACTTCATGTTGATCACCCCCGCTAAAACAAATGGTATCCCGGAGTTACTCGGCATAGGCGCAAGGTGAAGGAGTACTACGGTACTCCGAGGAAACAATATATGGCTGTCCCCGGAACGCCAGTGACAGCAAGTTCAGACCAATGCTCTGGAGCTGGGATGCGCACGGGAATTACGGGATGGCGGAGGACCGTGGCCAAGGAGACATCAAGTAGCAAGCTATTTGCACATTTTCTGGCATATACTTGTCAAAGGATGCTCTTGAAATTATAATCACGGTATGTTGGGTGAAAGCAGAGCGGGCGGGCTGTAGAGGTGTTGGCGAGAGAAGTGAGTCAATTCACGTGGGTGACCGGTCCTTTTTGCCGAAGAGAGAACCGGGTTGCGGCGTTGCCGGGACGGTCCTCTTAAAGTCGATCGAAAAAGTTGAGGTGTACCCCACGGAATCTTTCTTGTTCTATTCAAGTCCGAGCAGCAATTCTCAAGCTGTCTCAAGGCTGTATTTCTCAGCCACCCACCATCCATGCTTAGACTCCCCACTGTAGCTCGTCGCACATCCATTCTTGCTGTGTGTATAATGTTTATTTCAGCGTCAAACTGGTTGCTGAAGTGATTTCAACAGCGTTCTCTTCCAGCCATGGCACCTTCAAGGTCCATCAAGTCTTCCGCGCCACGTAAAGACGCTGCACCACCTGGTTACGCCGTGGACCCGTCTGTTGGACCCATGCTCCGCTTCCAAGCGTCTCTACCAAAGCTTCCAGTACCGACGCTCGAGTCTACGGCAGCAAAGTACCTGGAGACTGTACGACCCCACGTCACACCAGACGCGTACGCAGAGACGAAATCCGCCGTCGAAGAATTCGTCAGCTCAGAGCAGGGCAAGGAGCTGCAGAAGCGCCTCCATGCGCGAGCGGCTGAGCCTGGCCAGTTGAACTGGCTTGCTGATTGGTGGAATGAGGCGGCGTACATGGGTTACCGCGACCCGGTCGTCGTCTTTGTGAGCTACTTCTACGTGCACCTCGACGACAGGCGACGACGGGACGCGCCGTCGCGAGCTGCATCACTCATCAAGGCGATGCTCCCCTTCAGAACCCTGACCGAGACGTGCGTAGTTTCCATCAGATCACTTTTATTATATTTGAATTTTATTCCAGCCAGCAAATCGAACCCGAAAAAGTACGGCAGACACCACTCTGCATGGACTCGTATAAATGGATGTAAGTAAATTCTAGAACGCGCCAAGGATCGACCTGACGCTGTGCAGATTTAACTCTTGCCGCTACCCCACAAAACCGTCAGACACGGCCAAAAAGTTTGATCCCCAAACACATAATCACGTCGTATTTGTCCGCAAAAACAAGTTCTTTGAGGTCCAATTAGCTCAAGATGGCGCGGAGTTAAGCACAAAAGAACTCGAGGCGTAAGTTTATTTCAAAAACTACGCTATGTATTTTATTATATGTCGATTCATTGCAGCCAGATTCGACAAGTCATTGAACTCGCCGGAAATTCCAAAGCTATTCCTATCGGTGCTTTGACGTCAGAAAATCGTGATACATGGACAGACGTGCGCCAAATAATTCCATTAAACCCTGACCATTGCTTCAATAATTATTCAGGCCAGGGAAGCGTTGATCTCCGCATCACCATTCAACAAAAAGTCTTTAGAACGTATCGAGTCCGCTGTGGTCGTCGTCTGTTTGGACGACACAAAACCTGTCACGCGAGAAGATATTTCGTGGCAACTCTGGGTTGGTGACGGACGTAATCGGTTCTTCGACAAACAACAGTGTTCGTGCTGTCTCCTTTATCGTTATTCGAAGGCTATGATTGACGTAACGAATATTTTTCTAGTTGTTGTCTTTGAAAATGGCCGTTCTGGTTTCATGGGAGAGCATTCTTGCATGGTACAACCTTTTTTCCCACCAAAACCTTCACATTAACTCCTGATTGAACAGGACGGCACAACAACTCTTCGCATGAACGAGTTCATGCTCGCTTCATTGGCTGCAAACAAGGTTGATCACGGACCCGACTCCGTCCGCTCCTGCCTTCCCGAACCAAAAGAAATAACGTTCGAGCTCGATGAAACATCAAAGCGGTACATCAGTGAAGCTGAGGCCAACTTCGACGCTTTGATCGGCAAGCACGATATGCAGGTTCGTCTTGCCCTTTCCTCAAGTTTTTCCTTCTCTCTAATGTTACTCGTATGGTCGTTTCATTAGGTTCTGCACTACGAGGGATATGGCAAGAATTACATCAAGCAGTTCAAGGCGTCCCCGGACGCGTGGGCACAACTCGTGAAGCAGCTTGCGTTCCACATGATGTTTGGGCGGCCTGGAGTGTGCTACGAGAGCTGCCAGACGCGGAAGTATCAGCGGGGACGCACGGAGGTGATCCGTTCCGCTAGCAATGAGAGCAAGGAGTGGGCAGAGGCGATGCTTGATCCCTCGCAAACTGTAAGCAGCAGCAACAATACTGCCCTTTGCGCTCTGAGCTTGATGCTAATGAATGAATGCGACGCAGGATGAACATCGAGCGACACTATTCCGCCGAGCTGTGACGCGCCACTTGCAGTATGCTGCATGGGCCGCGGATGGACAAGGTGTCGATAGACATCTCTTCGGTCTCAAAAAGCTCGTGCGAGATGCAGAGCCGGTACCGCGTATCTACACCGATCCATCGTATTCCAAGACGAACCACTGGGAACTCTCGACGTCCCAGCTCTCGTCTCCATTCCTTGACGGATGGGGTTATGGAGAAGGTGCATTCAAGCATTGACTTATTCCCCGCGTATATTTTGTGGAAATTTTACTAATTCTTCTTGATAGTTGTACCAGACGGCTATGGCCTCTCATACTCGATCGGCGACGATTACATCCGTTGGACGATCACGAGTCTGAAGCGCAACACGGCGGAGCTGCGACATTACCTTGCGGAGGCAGCGACGGAGACACGCGCCATGATGGAGCGCGCTGCTGCGAAGGAGAAAGAGGCGAAGGCAAAATTATGAGCTGTATGCATATGCTGTAGGACATTCAAACCCATTCATTTTGGATTTTCATCGTGTGCATACTGTACTAGCTTGAATGCAAAGCTGTTGTGGAGGTCATTCCTGAATCCTGACGTGCCGCTGAGTCGGACGCCAAACTAAATGGAAGGCAGTGTGGTCACCGTGAGGTTAGCTGCAATGCGGAAAATGATAAACGATAGGGATAGCTTCTGAGGGAACAAAATCTTAGACTTGTGTGACAAAGTTCAACGGCGGTTGAAGTGTGACAATGTGTGTGACGTTCGCGTTCTCTGACGCACTCGGCTCCTCTTGCATAAAGCAACATCGTTCAACGTCCTTTCCACCAAAACCTTGTCACGTTTACATGGCCGACGTTCGAGGACTTCTACTTGCCTCCCTCAACCCACAAACTCGAAAGCAGGCGGAAAGAGATCTCCAGGCGTTGTCCTTGCAACAAGGTTTCTTAGTGGCCTTGCTTCAACTTATCCTAGATCAGACCCAGGAACGCGCTGTACGACTATCGGGGAGCGTTTTCTTTAAGAATGTTGTTCGAAGAAGATGGGAAGATGTAAGTGATTCCGTTTTTGACTGTGATCCTGCAATTGCGGACGTGCCAGCGTCTAACAAACGATGTTCTGACTGTTGTGCACGGGTAGGGTCAAGATGAGCCACCTCTTCCTGAAACCGAAAAAGCACCCATTCGTGCCCAACTCATACCATGTATGATATCGCTTTCCGGGACGACCGACAAAGCTATCCGAGCCCAAATGGCAGAGACTGTGTCGATCATAGCTCAATTCGATTTCCCGGAACGATGGACGGATCTCATGGATGTAATTATCCGATGGACTCTCTTTGCATGCCACTTTCTCATATTTACAATGAGTTTAGCAAATGGTTGCCTCGTTATCTCCCGATCTCGCAGCATATCCGACTAACTTATCAGTCCTCGAGAGCGCACACTCCATCTTTGGTCGTTGGCGATCTGAAATACGATCAGACGCGCTATACAGCACCATAAATTTTGTTCTTTCGCGATTTGTGGAGCCTTTCATGCAGATATTTCGACATACTGCTACGACCTTGCTCTCTCCGGACTTGCCAGGGACTCCAGAAACCCTCGTTATGGCACAGACTCAGGCTGTTCTTCTGAGTATATTCTATGACTTAACGTGTCAAGATTGTCCTCCGGCGATAGAGGATGCGCAAGCGGAGTTCTTCGGTGCAGAACAAGGATGGTTCGTGCAATTTTTGACTTGGGATCCAGAACACATGAGGGGAGACGTAAGTTTATATATTATATATCGCACTACATCAGTTTTACTGATACATACTTTCCATAGCCGGATGATACTGCATCCTCGTTTCCAACGCAAATTAAGACCCACATCTTCGAGATCGGCGAGGTGTGTGAGAACTGTACAGTGTATACCCTGCCCGCGACTGATTTGCGCCATGCAGCTGTACACGCATAGATACCCTGAACTGTTATCAGCTTCAGCATCCGTGGAAGCGTTTGTGAGAGCCCTATGGGGTCTTCTTGGCGGAGGGCAGCGTAGTGGTGTTGCTTTTGATGGCGTAAGGTTTTGAGCCCTTCTTAGTGAAGTGCGATGATTCATGTCTGTCATTTGACACTGTTAGTTAGTATCTCAAGCCCTTCGTTTTCTCTCAACGGCAATCCGCTCTGGCAATTACAAGCCAATCTTTCAATCAAAAGAGACCATATCAGGTCTAATCGAAGGCGTTGTCGTCCCAAATGTTGGGCTTCGAGGTTCGTTTCTTCTCCTCTTTCCGCACAAAGCAGGGTTGATCCCTTCCTCCAGAACATGAAATCGAACAATTTGAGGACGATCCGCTTGAATATATCCGTCTGGACCTTTCGCTGACGTCATCCTCTACCAGTGCTGGGGGACTCACAGCAGAAGGCACTACGAGGAGACAAGCTGCTGCTGACGTCCTGCGGGCACTTGTTTCGAGTGGATTTGAGGCAGATACGACGGAATTGGTCGGTGCATGGATTAACCAGGGATTGCAACAGTATACGAGCGCGGTTGCGACCCGTTCGGAGGATGCATGGAAGAGCAAGGATGTCGCGGTGTATTTGTTGACGGCAGTGGCTACGCGTGGTGCAACTGTGCAAGTGAGTCAGCCTGTTATTTTCCGGAGATGTAGACGTTGATTGTTCGTATAGCATGGCGTTACATCGACGAACGCTTTGGTAGACGTTGTCAAGTTCTTTTCGGACCATGTATTCCAAGATCTCCAAGCGCAACCTGGCAGCGTTCATCCCATTCTACAAGTCGATGCGATTCGCTTCCTGTATACATTCAGGAATCAGGTAGACGCAATCCTTGGCGAGATGATTTCCCTACTAACTACTTACGGCTCTACCAGCTAACTAAAGAACAACTCCTCTCCGTTTTGCCTCTCCTTCTGCGGCATCTTGGATCAACCAATTATGTCTGTTACTCATACGCTGCGATCACAATAGAGCGCATCCTGTTCATCAAACAAGGTCAACAACTCTTGTTCGTCAGGTCTTCCTCGATCAATAGGCAGTTAGTCTAATCCCTTGCATATCAGGTTTGCTCAAAGCGACGTTCGCGAGATCGCCCCTGACATCATCAACGCCGCATTGACAAAGGTGGAAAGTGGGGGAACGCCGGAGAAGATTGCGGAGAATGACTACCTCATGAGATGTATGATGTTTCTTATTTTCAACAATCTGACGCGTATGAAATCTGTTTTGGCGTCATCCAGGCATCATGCGTGTTATCCTGACTGCTCGGCAAACACTGACCCCCGGATATATGCGTATCCTACAGCGACTCATAGCCATCGTTGGTGCGATCTGCAAGAATCCGAGTAATCCGTACTTCGATCAATATGTCTTTGAAAGCATCTCTGCCATCATTCGGTGTGTCTCCTTATCCTGTGGCCCTCCTGTTGATGCCAACATTGTCATTCAGGTTTGTTGTGGCTGGCAATCCTCAAACCTTACCACAGATCGAGGAAGTACTGTTCGGCCCACTTACAATCATTGTCCAGCAAGATATTGAACGTATGTACCCTCTCCGTAACTTTTATATGCGCGCTCAGGGCCTGTGGATCGCAGAATTCATCCCCTACGCCTTCCAAATATTTGCACAGTTGTTAGAATTACACGAAAAGGATGTACCGGCGCAGTACTCCTCAATGCTTCCAGCTCTCCTACAGCCGGCAGCCTGGCAGCAGAAAGGCAGCATCCCAGGTCTCGTTCGGTTGCTTAAGGCGTTCCTAAAACGAAGCTCAGCGCAGCTTGTGACGACCGGGCAGTTCACAGCGATCCTCGCCATCGTACAGCAAAAGCTCATTCCTTCAAAACTTAATGACGGTTGGGGCTTTGAGTTGCTTCAATCAGTGTTTAGCAACATTCCACCGTAAGATATGATCGGCCTAAATTTATGTCTTAATGCTGAATATCTCGTGAAGGGCCGCATTGGAGCAGTATGTAAAAGGCGTGATCACAATGCTTTTAACAAGACTCCAGACTAGCAAGACAGACAACTATGTTTACCATCTGGTTCATTTCTTCTCGTTTTGCATGGCCATTGAGTCAAATGGGCTTACACCTGACTTCATTATTGGAGCAGTTGAACAAGTTCAACCTCAGTGCGTAACCGTAAATAATTGTGTTCGGCATACCCCTCTTATGCCGCTACGGTGCCCTCCAGGCTTTGGTCGCAGTTACTCGCGAATATCATTCTTCCTAAAGTACCCAAGCTGGTTGCGAAATCGAATGACCGAAAGGTCGCAACTGTTGGCTTGACACGGATGTTGACTCGCAGCACATTGATGCTAACAGAGCCGACGGTCAAGGAATGGTATGTTTTTTTAATTCGCTGGTCTTTAACACATGATATAATCTGACTGACCTCACAAGGCCAGATTCACTTGCTGCGCTCGCTATTGTATATGGGAAACCGCAATCTGCAGTCTCATTGCAAGGAAGCGACGATGCGGACGTCGCCCTGACAGTCATCGACTTCGAGGAACAGACTGCTGGCTACCAGGCAGCTTATTCAAAACTCGCTGCGTCCGAAACAGCACAGGATGACCCACTCGCTTACGTCGCAGATACGAAGGAGTACATTGCTCAGGAGTTGGGACGGGCATTGCAATCGGACCAACGGTTGGGGAGTCTGGTCAAGATGTCAGTCCAGACGCATGTAAAACCATTCTTAGTCTCGTTAGGTATCTCTGGTTGAGGAATAGATGAATGCAATCTGGATCTCATGAGATGAACGGTGGGCAACTCAGGACAGTACAAATTTTGTTCTTAGTCAGCACTTTGCTTGGCCCTTTACGACATTCTCCGGACAATCACGGCCCTCGGACAATACCGGGTATCATTTTGTTCATATACTCGTCTAGTGCGGCGTGAAACATTACAGTCACAGACACTCATAGTTCAATGCTGAGGACGACAATCGTTAGAGCTGCGATCTCGCCTGTCTCACGGAGGACGTTCCTGAACACCACGGGTCGCACACGCGCCTTCGCCACAAACGCGTCGCGCTGGAATAACCTCAAAAGCCGGGGCACAAACGAGGAGGCTGCGAAAGGCGCTGAGGGGTTACACCGTGCTGATACGTCTTCTGTGTCTGTGAAGTGGACTATGGAACCCACAACGGAGGTTAAAGGCGATTGGGTGCTATTCCATCCTGTTTATAGTGCGGAAGAGCTGAAGGCCGTGGAGGTATGCGCGACTTTGTGATCTCTGTTGGGATGATGTGACGAAAATTTGTCAGGTATTGCACAGGGATGCGAAGACTTGGTCTGACAAAATCGCTGCCATTCTCGTGAAGCTCATGCGGTATGTATGCCGCGGCTATATGCACACCAAATCTGAACCGAAATCAGGTCTGGATTCGACCTTGTGTCGGGTTACAAGCACAAGGAAATTCCTCCAAATAGTACCATGAATTTGGACGAGCTACGGAAAGGCGGGTATGTCATGGATGAGCACGGCTGGCTCAATGTCAACTCAATTTACTCCTCCGCATTTCATTTCAAAGCTGAGGTCTAACTTTCACAGCGAATACTTTTTCTTGAAACAGTCGCAGGTGTACCTGGAATGGTGGCTGCAACTGCCAGACACTTGCGTAGTTTGCGGTTAATGGTACGTACATTAAATCATTGCCTTGGACATATCTCACTGCTTTTCAGCGAAGGGACTCCGGTTGGATACACACATTACTCGAGGAAGCTGAAAACGAGCGAATGCATCTGATGTGCGCTATTCTCCTCTATAATTTTTTCAAACCTAATGCAAGTACAGGACGTTCATGACACTCAAGAAACCGAGCATCCTGTTTCGCGGCATGGTTCTAGGCGCCCAAGGTTCGTTGAGTCTCTCTTCCTATTTCGTTTGGATGTCGATAATATCTTGACTTCAGGGATTTTCTATAACATGTTTTGTGAGCACTTGTTGCCACCGGCTAGTCCCTGCGATACTAATGTCCTAAAGTCTTTTCCTATCTACTCTCACCTAGAACGTGCCACCGCTTCGTAGGCTATTTAGAAGAAGAGGCGGTTCTCACATAGTGAGTAGGGCCGACAAGTCAACCTCCGCAAGTTTACTTACATGCTCCACCAGCACTCGCTGTATCGAAGAAATCGAGAGCGGGAAATTACCAGAATGGTCGGCACCATCACTTTGACATTTCACTCAAGAACTCACAAATACATTGCAGGTCAACACTTCCCGCACCAGAAATTGCAAAAGATTATTGGCGACTTGCGCCGGACGCAAAATTGCTCGACGTCATATACGCCGTGCGGTCCGACGAGTCTACCCATCGATTTGTTAACCATAGCCTTGCAAACCTGGACACAAAAACCGACATTAATCCCTTTGCGATTAGGGAGCCAAACATGCACGTGAAAGGTGTTAAGCCAGGGTACGCACGTCGCCGATTTTGATGATATATGAATAACATTTGTTCGGCATCTAGTTTCGAGCGTGAAGAGTCAGAAAAATATGTCCAAGAGTCCCATGCAATTCTCGAGCAGAAGCGTGAATCATAACTTCCAGGTTTCATTGCATCAGATACCGTCGTTGGATATCATGGACTAAGCATAACCCCATCTCATATCATGTAATAAATACTGCATTACAAAAAATTTCAAATTCATTCCATCATATGCCCTCCAACTCCAAATCTTCCAAGACGGGTCAAAGGAGGAGGTTGTCAATTTAGCGTGGATGTAATCAAAGCGATGGCACCGAAGCACCACTTGTGCGGGAAGGAAGGAATAATGTATCACTATTTCCTTGCTTTCAGGCTCGCGGGCCGCAGCGCGGGCTCAAGAATGTCGTGGACGTCTCATAAAAAATCACTTCCTTCACCTTGAAAGTCTTAGGGAGAATGTTTCTATGTCCTGTGTCGGCTGAGGAGTTTACTGGTGCGACGGAATTCGCCGCGCGGTGTGATAGCCACGTGACGTACGCGTCACCTGTCGGCGTGGCTGTGCCAGACCGTCCTTCCTCACACTTTCGTTTCTTGTCTTTCACAGCGACGTTCATCACTCCTATATCTTGTACATGGCCTCACCGGTTAAGCTCTACGTGTATGATTTAAGCAATGGCATCGCCAGGCAGATGTCTTTGCAGCTGACGGGAAGGCAGATAGATGGCATTTGGTGCGTAGATGTCCTCGATGCCCCTTGTCAGCGATTGACTGGTAAGCATGTTGAAAGGCATACATCCGTCGTTGTTTTTGGAAAGGAGATATTCTATGGGCAAGGGATCAGCATCACTAATCCTGGACGATCTCATGTACGTGATCGATGTTATTGGTATGATCGAGATCTCATTCGTGACGTTCAGCATGGTCGTCCATTACAAATTATCGATATGGGAGAAACAGCCTTGGATGAGCAAACTTTCACTGAATATTTACACGAAATCAGACAGCATTACACGGCAGACAAAGTGAGATATCTTTCTTTTGTATTGTCAGCATTTAAACATCGTTTTCTAGTATCATCTGTTAGGTATGAACGGCTCTTGAAGGACGGATTTTAGAGTTAAAAATTATACAGACTTCAACTGCAACTCATTTACTAATGATTGCGTTGGCTTCCTTACTGGAGGATCGATCCCGGCGTGGATTAAAGGTATGTCTATTCGAGTTGTGCTTAAGACCTTATTTAACCGATAGTAATTGGTATCAGATCT
Source organism: Rickenella mellea (assembly GCA_004355085.1). NCBI lineage: Eukaryota > Fungi > Basidiomycota > Agaricomycetes > Hymenochaetales > Rickenellaceae > Rickenella > Rickenella mellea. The sequence continues at coordinate 176,498 of ML170171.1, read as the reverse complement.
GCCCACCGACTTCCTGTCAACCCCTTTTGGAGCAGCTCTGCGCCCTACGATAGACGCGATGTACCGACGGCCAACTCCTGGCCAAATACCTGCTCCGTCACCTCGTGATCCTCAGTCCGCGTCGTCACTTCTCCAATCAGTTGCCAACCGTGCTGCAGGCTCGTCTTCGACTAATGGATACCTGCCCACACCCGCCGCTACGCCATTACAGGCAACTGCCTCAGTAGCGTCGCCACTTCAATTATGTACCAATCCCCATACTCTCAATTCGCTGTTCCGAACACACCGTGCGGTTACAGTATTCTTTACCTCACAAACATGCCCACCATGTAAGATGGTTGAACCAGTCTTCGAACGGCTGGCGGAGGACAAAGCTTCAGAGGGGGTCGCGTTTGCGAAAGTTGATATGGGTGTTGGTCTCGGAGGTGAAGTTGCTAGGGCATGGAATGTCAGGGTCACCCCAACATTTTTATTTTTCCTGGATGGCAACAAGGTTAACATCCTGTGATCTTTGGTTTTGCAGTTGCACATTTTTTTGACCTTCCAATTTCTTCCATAGGTGCATGAACTTAAAGGTGTCGATGCTCCAGAACTCAGAACTCAAGTTGACTTACTAATCTATCAAGCCTTCCCTCGTGAGTACTGACAATGCAGTACTACCGTCACCGTTGCATAACCTTACGGTATTCGACAGCCCACCCGCACACGTCCTTGAATTTGTCTTCTATCCGATCAATATCCCTCGATCCCATCCTATTCCCTCAAGTTCCTGCTTTTCAGACAGCACAATCGAAATTGGATGGGTTCATCGACGCTTCCTCATCCATGGATGCTAAGCAGAAGGCCAAATGCAAACAGACACTTGCGTCGCCAGTTATTCCGTTTTTGCAAAGCCGATTTGCAACAAAGATTAACCCAAACATCCCTCAAAGTCGAGTGCATGCGGTGTGCTCTGAATGGAATAAAGTGACCGCGACGCTTGTGGATGCTTTACCGACAGCGGAATTATTTCCCATCGTTGACATGTGGAGGCTCGCTATCTTAGACGAGGCTGTAGCGAATTGGTGTGCTACGGGTTCGGCATCCGGATCCTCCCCAATTCACATGCTGCTCGACAAAGCTGTTTCTGCAATTGCGTCGAGTGATACAACGGCGGTCCCGAGAAATTTCTTACTGACGACCCTCCGAATGCTGGCGAATGGGTTTTCGCATGTCACACTTGCGAGGACATTAATCGATGGCCGATCGGCGGCTACACCAAACAAGACCGCTTCGACAAGGCAAAATTTGACCAGTGTTCTTGTGGCAACTTTATTGCACACAGATGCGCCTGTTCGTACTGCAGCAGCCAGCGTCGCCTTCAATGTCGCTGCGCATTGTCAAAAGCCACTCATAGATGCGCAACGCAATGGTCGTCGTGGGGTTAGCGTGAAAATTGACGACGCCGAGGGTGACTGGGAAGTCGAAATGGTGAGTGCTGTCGTTGAAGCAATTGGGAGGGAAACGCAGAGCGAGGATGTTGGTGCGTCGATCCAATTCCGCTTCACAATGAACGTTTCTGATGAGTCGACTGCAATCTAGTACATCGTTTGACTGCATCTCTTGCGTTCATTTTACACCTATCGCCTTATTACGAGGTGCAACTGAAGCCACTTTTGGACGTACTTCAAGCACGGGTTATTTTATTGGCTAAATGGAAAGGCGGTAATGGCGGGCTTGGAGAGCAGGGATTGAGCAAGAAGGATGTTAGACGGCTGGTAGAAGAGGTTGCACGGAATTTATGTCCGTAGATTGTGTAGTTACAAGAGATGTAGAGCTTGTCAGTATGTAGTTCACAGGTGTCGTCAGTTGCTCCATCATAATCATGTGATACAATGCTCTTTACCACCATCCACTTACATCAAGGTTGCTAACAGCCGAGCTGAGCCGTATTATTGTGCTCAATTGCTTTTAATTCAACCAGGATGAGCGTACCGGACAGAGGATATGTCAATTTGATTGGCCACTTACGCCAAACCAGACCATCGTTACCGTTCGAAACTCTCCAAGCAGCCATCAGTCACTATCTCGTTCACCTTCCTCCAACTCACGCAACACCCACACCCCTTACTGCGACTATCATTGGCTCTCCGCTCTGGCTTCCTTTATCGCTAACCAATTCACTCGGATTGGCGTCAGCGTTTCGCTACGCCCTACTCGCCAAGTACACCAAATTGAAGGATGAATCTCGAGGGCTGTTTTCACCGTCTCTGGACAGAAGCCTCAGCACCTGGATAAACTCTGTTCTGAGTGGGCAGCAGAATGGTGACGCTGTCTTGAGACTCGCAATAACTGGTAGCATCCTGCTTGGCTTAGAAGACTTAAAGTCAGTGTCAATACCGCGTTTGCGTCGGAAAGTTCAGGAGGAGACGGTTATTGCGGCTGCCGAATGCCTAGATGCAGAGCGATTGGAAAATGACAGATGGACAAAAGAGTTTGAACCGAGGGCAGAGGCTCATCGTGGTGCGTTGGTTCCCAGACTGCATTTCCTGCTCTACATGTGTATTTCACAGACAGAGTCTTGATCGGCACGCTGCTCGCAAGTCAATACTTTCCCCTTATCCCCGCTGATATTGTTAGCGTGATGCGGCTTCCTGTGAGTATTCATGCCATAAGTTGCAGGCTTTCGCTGATACTACAGAGTATACAGGAACTTGCAGAAGTGTGTCTCGCGACAATTACATCCTCGTTCCAAGACGGATGTTTCATGAAAAAATTGGCATTGGCCATTTCAATGGATGAAGCAGGACAGCTAAACATTGCGGTATGACTACCTTGTTCTCCGTTGCGGTGCAATTAAACTTCTGGGTAGCCGGCATCTTCTTTCGCCGCAAATTTAAAATCTCTGACTTCATCTGACGGTTTCCAATGGATCGGTCCCATCTGCAAGCTACTCTGCCAAGTTATTTCAACTGGTGCGACGAGGTCTTCCTGGGACCAACGAAAGGCGACATGGACCATAATGGGGAAGGCAATGACGGTTCTAGATAAAATTACGAGTAATGTGGAGAGCGATTGGAATTATAGTGACATGGCGAACATGAAAGACGATGACCTAGTTGGTGAGTTGAAGGATAGACAATGGAAATCCAAAGCATTATCGTAACATTCTTTTTCGCAGCCATACATTCCCGCGAAACCACAACTGAGCTATGGACTGTATTGAAGACATTACTATTTTCAGTGGTCATGGTCTCGCAAACAATACTCTCCACCGTCGTGTTCGACTCCGCCGGTCTAGCTCACCCAGATGTCCTAACGGATGCTGAGTTTGCGATGAACGTCTTGTGGATGCTCTCACATTTGTCCTTTATAATATCCAAGTTTGGCGGTGTTGTTGTTACAGGTCAAAGCCATCGTGCTGACGGATTCAAGGAACTCAAAAAGGTATTCCACACAGCGCTTGATGTTCTATCTGCCGACAAGGGTCAAAGCGAGGCATTTGTTCAGAGGCTCTCCGAAACGACCGGTCTTGTTTACGAGCCAGAACGTCAGTAGACATGTATAAATGACGTCCTACGTGCTAACGCAATTTTATTTTTGAAAAGGGAGACCACTCTGTTACCACGCATGGAAAGCGTATGCTCTCGGTTGCGTGGAACAACTTATTCCAGTTATCAATGAACAGTGCACCGAGAATTACGTCTTGCCAATGTGTCAGCCGTGCGTTTCTCGAAAGCTTTCCGCTGCTTCTCCTACAATAATCATCATCAACAGACACCTGTCCGACCCATCAAATCGCGAGACATTCGAATCCGCACATTCGGTGGTCCTCGCTATTTTTGCGGCACATGCGGCCAAAACCACAGGAGGACGAGTTGTATCACGTAAAGGAAAGGCTGTCGAAAGGTTTGAGGGTTCTTTGGCCAAGCGGCTCGTCCCAGGTTACGTTAAGTCATTGATTGAGGTTTGACGTCTCCTCCTTCTCCCAAAATTAAATTCATACGGTACATTTAGAATACAAAGGAGGGAAAGCTGAGCACCGCTCAACTAAGACTAGCATACGCGTCCTTGGTCCGCAGTGCAACAGTAACGGGGAGAAATGAAGGCACACACGACGTCGCCGATGAGGCGCTCGAATGGCTGTGTGTTGAAACCCTTCTTGACGCGATCCACGAATGCGCGCACGAACCGGATAACGGGGTCGATAGCATCACCGCGGAGCGCCAGCGATTGAGTTTAACACTCATATCGATTGTGCCAAATGTCGATGCGATCCTGCTGCCTCGTGTGTTGGGCGAGGTGGAAGCGCTAATCGAGGATGAGAAGGATCTGAAGAAAAGAGGGGTGTTGGTCAATGCGCTGTTTGAGGAGATTTTACAACGGGTCGGAGATCGCGAGAAGGAGGCAGCAATGCAATGGTGGCATGAGCATGCCAGACACTGGCGCTTAGATGGTGTTAATTTGGAACACACCGAAGACATGTGAGATTGATTTCAAATCGCTTTACAACTAGTACACTACTGCGTGGATGGAACGATGCGTAATGAACGCATGGACGGGTGGAATGTGAGAATTTATTTTCACACATCACGGAGGAACTCCTCGATCTGCGACATGCTCAAATAGAGAACATTTTCTGTAATGAGCGGAAACGGCGCTCTGAATTTCGCTGCGAAGACTTGATTTTACGATCGATTTGCCGCATACATAGCAGAAGTGCCTATGGATGAATTGAATGACGAGCCATGCGAATTCGAGACCGTTATTCACGTACGTGTTGCATCCAGGTGTGAAGCACTAGGATAATTTGCGACATAAATAACTGTATTGTCGAGGCCGCAAGTCACTTACCGTCATGTGGTTGCATCCCGTAATTTTCTCCGTAGGCGTCTGGCAACCTGTTGGAATAGTCAACGACATGGCCGCCATACGAAGTCATTATAACTGACCAGGGCAGTGCTTCCAACCTCGCCGGCGCATCAGATGAGCTAATTCGGACGACCCGTCGCATGAATGCTTGGGACCGCCTATTTCTAACACCTGTTGGCATGATTTGCACCACAGATAATTGCAATTGCGCAAAGGACAGCTGATTATTTCAGCCTCGTCGTACTCCTTACGATCAATGAAATACGAGCTTTTACATCTTTTACGGTGCAGCCTACGTCAGACAGCGGTTATTTGGCTATGATGTACTCACTTTCGGCAATGAACAAGTGTGGAGAACTGGGTCAATGATAGTTCAATGTAGATTTCGTATTCCTTTTGGCTGAGGCCAAGTTCATGGATTAAGATTTCCGTGACGTCTTCATAATGCTATGGCAGATCACTCAGGACATTGAATAAAGTACTCACTCCCTTGAGCTTTCGAATCGCCCTGTGCCTTACAGGTGGGGCATATGATCGGATACAGGTGTTCCTTCACTTTCGTCTTGGCATACTGCCGCAAGCATTGTCGGCAAAAGGGATGTTTACACATTTCGATCATCGCTAATTCATCTTCAGGAAGGGTTTCAAGACAAACACCACAGTCGAAAGTCGTCTGCATATTTGAAATTAAATGGTTGTGTTGCAAGCGTAGCTGAGCATCCTCCTCCTCGAACTGACTTTGCATCTGATTTGCAAGCAAGAATGACGCGTCAGATTCTCCAAGGTCAGAGCTGAATGCCTTCCCCGAGGCTGAGGAGTGACCGAGGCTCTTGAACGTCCTTGTTATGGCATTTTTCTTTCCTTTAGTGTGACTGGATGCTCCAGGAGTGACGGGATCCTTCCTGCCGTGCTGTCTACTGGCCGCTTCCCTTCCGTAGGACACCGCATTCGATTGGTGTCCGTCCCAATCCAATGAGGACATTATGATAGGGCGCCGTTCATCTTCTAAATCATACACTGGCGTAGTATTGCGAGGTTTATTGCCACTCGAACGAGTACTAGAAATCGCTAAATGGCGTTCTGGGGCTTTGCCTTTATGTTGAGAACGGTCAGCCTTCCACTCCATCTGCTCCTGCATCATGAGAGTTATTTCCTCCGCCTGGCGCTTGTTCTCTGACGCGAGATATGCGTTCTGGGAAGTTAACTGATTCATAGCCGCTTTCATGGCCAACATGCTGATGCTGGCGGTGAATACGGCCTGAAGGCATGCGGCTTCGTCTGAAAAATCGTGATTTGTACTCTCAAAGTAATGACCAGATACGTTCGCAAGCAGTTGCACTTGCCACTGCACTCCGCTGCTCGGGTGTAGTAACCTCTCATCGAAATGGAAAAGTTCAGCCAAGTGTTGAGCTGTCCCTTTGACAGAGACATTGAAAATGAACGCGCCACCATCTGGATGTTTTGGCCGGGGATGAGAATCGAAGATCACATATACATCCTGCACGTTATTCGAAATCCTCAGACACGTGACAATTTCTGGAGGACGAGTGATGATAACTGCGCAAGATCGGATAGATTTGCCTACTGTAGCTTGCCCAAATTCGTTCAGTTTCCTGATTAAAATTTCTCCAGATGTCGATATCGGACTTCTGAAGGGACGTACTGTAGCATCTCCTCAAACTTTTCTTGGCCAAGCCTGCCATAATCAGAACTGAGAAGACGAAGAGATGCATCAAACAGAGGGATAGACAGAATTTCGTCTAATTCCAAATGCGCGTCGCTCGACCAGTCAGCACATATGGAAAGTATATCCTGCATAATTCCGAATTTATTCGCCCAGAATGTGATCTGAATTTGATGGCTTACATCCATTAACCGGCGTTCCATCATCGCCTTCAATAAATTGACTTCTGTGACTCCATTACGCTCCAGATCCAAGACAAGTCTAACACAGTTTAGGGCTGCTATTCCGCACGATGATGGTGTCCCGCGGGTATATTGACTTAAACCTGGATGCGAAACCACCACCACGTCTCCTCCTAAGATTTTGAGATGATCTGCGTTGTTGGTGCTTTTGCCGACGCCATTCTCGCTGCAGATGCCATTTTTCGAGTCTTTCTCCGGATGCATATGAAGCAAGATGCTACCGATACCTGTAAGAAACGAGGTCGGACTGTGGTTACATGAAGAGGAACACAAATATCGCAATACTCAGTCAGCGCTATTTCCGTCCACGTGGTTCAACCCTTTCAGAATCCTTCCATATTTATGAGTCAACAGTTGAACAGTATGTTGACAATTCAGCACCGACCGGCGTCCCTCAGGCTCGTATATCAGATCTGCGCAAGAACTGTCGTGTTTTGACGGAGAATGCAAATTTGCATGTAACCTTGTGTCGCAAGAAGTCTAACATCGATATCGAAAAGGAAAATCGATCGTACAGCGTCTACGGAAAGTTCACAACCCCACGAACACAGCTGGGCTATTCCGTAAACTCTTCGCCATCACTGCGGAATGGGCACGCCCCGTTTCCCTCATTGATCTTCCAAAAACGAGTATCACACCTGTTCATTCATTCGAAAGTGTAGCGCCTGCGGAGGGTGTCTCAGTCCCTACCTTGTTCCGTCCATTTGGCTAGTCCATTTCTGACCCGAAGGAAACGAAGTTCCTGATTCAATAGGCCCCTAGTACATAGGTGGCTTCCCTTTTGTTTATGACCTCTCTTGAACCTCCACGCTCAAACCCAATAGTTGATCCCCTGGGTGTCATGGATTCAAGCAACTCTTACAAACCTCCCAACCTCTGGGATGACCGTATGTCCCCAAGGGGTAGCAGTACAGGTCCGTACTTGTTCGTGTTCGACATTCTCGTGACTAACAAGGTGCATGGACACTGCTCATTTAGCGAATTATTCACAAAGAAATAACACCGCTTCAACTAGATTAAACGAGAATCGCGATCGAGGCAATTTGAAGAATCAACCCGATGACTATGACGATTTGTATGTCGATGACACGATGGACATTGTGGATGACGATGAGACAATGTCGTCTTCATTTTACTCTGCCTCCTCTTCACCGAGAGACGGACCAACGTCTCTTCCAGACGAAAAGACAGCCGGAGATAATCCCGCACAGCAACCAGGAGATACCAGTGGTAATATTCCTGAATTAGATCTAGTCGAACGCATTGATGGAATGTTTCGGATCCTGGATTTAATCAGCGAGCGAGGTAGTGGAGGGTTAGGTGCGACGCGCCATTCCCAAACGGACTAAATCACCTAACAGAACACTCTACAGTTGATAAAATTATCATCGCCCAAGATCAATTCAGTCACTTCATCAATGAACTGTATCCTGGTTCATATAGATCTCTAACGAAGATCGATTTTCATTTGCTCGACAAAGGCGTCGTGAAACCCATGGGCATTTACGGAAGCAAGGCGGAGATTGTACGGCTGATGCGATCCATCGGCGCAATTGATGAAGAAATGTGCGGATTACTCTTGGTATTGTGTGAATATTTTGTTCTCACTTAAGTGCATGTAGTGAGAAGCTCCTGCTTGCCTGCCGCGATGTGTCATCGAGCGTATCTAAACCCGATCTTCGCCCTGGTCTCTACGCACTGTTATCTCCGAAGCGCCATGGTGTGGACAGAAATTTATATATCATATTTTGGCCCGAGGAAACCACATGGAATGACGACGCAATATCTACCGTGGCTAGAAATCGGGTTACGTTTCTACGGTAATCCAATTTAACGTCTTTGTCTCTCATTTCTTTTTACAAATTTTGTTATTTCTAGGTATCTAACCCAGACCACCGACCAAGTAATTGCTCTCGTATCGGACGAGCATTGTAAAAAGTTGGTGTGGGCTGATGAACAAGATAGTATTGTGTCGCCACTTGAGGAGGATGACTCAGAGAGATTGTTCACATTCGAAGTGTCGAAGACCAATGAGCAAGAAGAAGATGTGAAATTCTATCCTGGCTTCATAGTGCGTTTGTTTATGACCAGTTATAAAGTTGGTCTCATCATCCACATTTAAGATCAAACATACCGCTCTGAAGACTTTGACTGCGATAGAAGGGGTCGAGGACGCGAAACTCGAAGCCAGATTTGTCGGAGGAGAATCACATCAAGCGATCATGTCTGGGGAATATGTTCCCGCATCCAAAGAAAACAGGAGGTGCTGGGAGAGTTACACATCAACACATCTGCGATCATTTTTGTGAGTTCTCAGCATTTTCCATCTACTCTTTTCCTGATCGCTTCCTTCTGAAATACAGAACGAACGCTGAGAACATTCTTCGTTTCGACTATCACCTAACGAACGATTCGATTAAGATTCTTGTGGAGAATGGTTTGAAATCTCGTTACGGCTCGGCTGTCAAGATTTGGGAAGATGGCCAAAAGAATCTTGAACGTGATAGTAAAGAATTCAAAGCAAAGAGCGAAGCCGATATTCGAAACAAAATAGAGGCTGATTCCAATAAACTGTCTTCAGCGCTTGAATATATGCTGATTGCGAAGATCCTGGAAATGTTTCCGTAGGTTTTCAAACTTGCCAACTCTTGAGTTCATACGATTGAATTGGCTTTCAGAACTTTGGAACGGTGCAGGCTTCAGGCGCCTGACCAGCTGACGGAAATGACGGCAGAAGATCGTCAAAGTACGTAGAAACGCGCGCGCATTGGTTATTTTGTAACCACTGACATTTGTCAAAAGTTTTTATTTCGGAATTGTTTACGCTTCACACAGACATCGAAAAGGATAATAAATTCCAAGAACATGTGGACGTTGCAAGATCAACAAAAAAAACTCCCAGGTCTTTCGTGAAGACCAAAGCGATAGTCCTCATGTGCCGAGACTTCTTCGCAGTTTTTGAGCTCGTCGAGGAAAAGGAGAAATTGCTACAACTTCTTATCAGTGAAGACACAAAGAAAGCAGAACTATTTCTTCGAGAACGTACAATTGAAAACACGAGCAATTCGAAGAGGTCTACCTTCGGATGGGTCAAGAACATAATATTTTGGGACACGTCCACGTCGTCGAGTGGAGTAATTAAAGAGGCAAAGGAATCGGCCCTCAAGATGGATGATCACGAATATGTGAACATCTTGGATTCCATCGTGAAAGACGAGCCTATACTTGCCGGCGTGGCTGAAGAATCTATGAAATGTTTAAACGAGCATCTTGCAGACCAGACTCAAGCAGCTTTGAAGAAGTTGAAGGCGCGCACGCAATATTTACAAGAGGACGTTTACAAGCAGGAATTATCAAAGCAGCGTCGTATTGTGGATGCGCAGGCAGAAAAAGCATTGCGCGAACAGCTCTTATCCGCTTTGAACGGCTCGGAAGATGGTGGAGGACCTGACGGGGAGAACGCGTACGCTCATTTACTCCTCATCCGTTCTGCACACATTTACAACATTGTCGATACATGTCAGACCGCACGTCATTACGGTGGAAAATGTGGAATCGCCACGCACGTACAGTTACAGCAGTTATGGTATTCGGGGATTTCCACCCATCCTAACGACCGCTGACCGTTTGTATAGCGCATTTCAAGTTGTCCCTGACACACTACACACGCAAAGATCCTGTCATTCGATATTCGATCGACCCTTTGCTGATATCTCAGAGAGACAAGCACGAAATGCAAATGCGTCCAGACCACATCCCTTCGCCTTCATTCGCAACAAGATTTTCGACGAAGTTTAGTCTTCCTGTGGAGTGCAGCATTAAGTTCGCTCCGGTTGCTCATTGATCGCAATTTTATTGACTGGAGCATCACGTTTTCAGACAACTTTATTTGCTTGACGGTGACCGATGCTTGTTAATCGTAGATGACCATCGGGGGCATCTGAAGATATATCTGGAGGAATTGACGTGCATCGATGGCGCAATTCGCCAAGGCAGTCACGGTTCCAAAAAAGTTCTCCACAAAGATAAAATGGGAGAAAATGCGGTAGTAACCTTCGACGAACGGAAGCGGATGATTGCAGTATGCGGGTGTGATCGTGTCAAGGTATGAATGGCGGACAGTGTCACTGATTTAGATTGACACTCATGGTTATCACCAGGGTGTCGTTCAGCTACACACTTTTGTTTTTGACGAGAGGTTTACTTCCCTGCAAGGACAAGGCACTGCTATCAACTTGACTGCTTGGTATGAGGAATCTCCTTCCATTCACCTCATGTGTTTTGTCTCCGGGACCGAGGAGATAGCTTTGGTAGAAGCAGGGGGAAGAACTAGGATATTTTCATTCATTACGCAACAATTTCGGTTAGTGTTTTATCAAATTCCACCGTTGATGTTACCAATTGACTGACAATCCTCATACTGCAGCCCTGCTGTTCTTCTCTTGCCTTCTTGCCCTTCCGCTGCCTTTTCCTCGCCCGATGGTGCATGTTTCATTACGGTATTGAAATCGCTCGAAACATCCCATGTTTATGCGCATCACTGGAGCTCTTTTGGTTCAGGGCAAGGTTTCCATTATGACATCAGTGGCTCGTTGGATAAAGTACACATGATCACTTCGTTGGGGCAGAGAAACAACGTACAACTATTAGGCATTAACATCCAGACCGGGACATGTCAGTCAATACGGATGGACATCAAGCGCCAGATCACTGAGTATCTGTTCCGTGAGAGGGGAGCCAGGGAATTCCAAGTTGGGAATGGCCGATCCACCATGCATAATTGCCTTCTCGACTGCCATTCAGACGTCTGGACTCGTTATCCAGTCATTCCCGCAATCAGTCGACAAACCATACTCTCTGAAGACCGGCGCAAGTCCAAGTGCCTTCGCTACATTGCCATTGATAGTCATCCAGCATTCGCTAGATACTTCCTTGACATGGTTCAAACAGTCGAGCGGACCACGCGAAAACCGATCGGGTCTATACTTGGTGGAATATCTGTGTCAGGAGAGTCGTTCTCGTCGCTCGTCTCAAGGTTGAACCGTGACGCCGATTGGCAAGGCATTTCTTCCTTCATGGCTGGCGAGTGGTTGGTAAATCTGATATGCTTGATTCCCATTCACATTGCGGTCGCACGGGACAATCGATTCATCCCACTCAAGGATGGTATTTGGACGACAGAACACGAAAGATCGCTTTTGGGGGCAGAGGTTGGACGCATTGTGGACTCCATATCGTTCGGATGGTATGAGAGCATATTTCAATCATATATGTCCACAAAGGTGTCACATCTTCATATCAAATTACCCAGTCCAGTGGTTTTAGCTAACAGCCATTTTTGCCAGCCGGTTCGAGTCGTGTCATCAATGGGCCAGTTAATTTATTGATGAGTATTGATGTTTATTGACTCTATTCCCCGTGTCGCACAGGCGAGCAGTCTGTGGGGAAAAGCTACGCCCTGAATCACCTTGTGGACACGTCTTTTGCGGGGTCCGCCATGCGAACAACTGAAGGCGTGTGGATGTCTGTGACCCCAACAAGGGAAAGTCTAGTCGTGGCACTAGACTTTGAAGGATAGCACTTCTGCATCTTTGAATCATCCAATAATGACGATCCGCACAGGTGTTCACAGCATTGAACGGTCCGCACAAGAAGACACGCTGCTTGTCTTGTTTAACACTGCAATTTCAAACCTTGTCAGTGGTGAATTAATCGTTCCTGAATTGACAGTAACTGATCGTTTCAGGTCCTTTTCCGTAACAACTTCGCGATTTCGAGAGACATTACCAATCTTTTTCAAAGTTTCCAGTCTTCGTCTTCCGTTCTTGACCCAGCTGCGAATCCCACTCTATTCCAATCCACTCTCGTCATAATCATCAAGGTAATCAATGTCTGCTTCGATTTTTGGACTCATGCCTAGCATATCGTAGGACGTGATAGATTCCGATAAGACCGAAATTAAACAGGAGTTTGTCCATTCAATCCACCATTGCCTTATTCGTAATCCACTAAAATAAATTCCCCAAGGTTTGCGCTAAAATTCCAAAAAATAGTTCAAGAGGAGCAGGGATCAAATTTCTTGACAAGGTTGCACAAAGGACAACTCTCCATTGTGCCTTGGCCGGTGATAGAGTCCCGTCAATTCTACACACTCTTTGGCGTATTAAGGAAGAGACTTGAGAGCACCCCCCCTACATATCATGAAGCAGGAAGATTCCTGCACACATTAAAAGTGCTGATGGCCAAATTGAAGGTGAGTGCACATCGCTTATGACACATAATCACATAATAATGATTTATTTTCATTCTCATTTCATGTAAGGCTAATGATTGGGGATCCATGTCTCGTGCGTATTTACTCGAAGTTGAGAAAGTCGAACTTAGCTCACATTGAATAAAGAGAGCCTTGCTTCTCATCGTGGCCAACATCTTCTTTCGCTACTACCCCACGCTTTGGCATTTGGAGCCACCGAGATAGAGCCGGAGTATGAACAATTACGAGTCAGTTTTGAACGCTCTGTGCATTTATAATGCCTTTATGTATTGCGAACAGAACTTTGACACAAATTCAATCATCGTTGCTGACGATACCAATGCTCGTTTCTGGGTTAAATCATTGGACGAAGGGAAGGATGCAGATGAACAGGATATTCTGCTGCGAAAGCTTTGCGAATCATGGCCTGACTTTGGTACCCGGACGTTCTGCGAGGAGGTGATTTGGATGGAACGTCTGACAGAGTACCTTGATGACTTGGTCACCCGAAGGCTAGCACACGTTCTTCAATGGATAGAATCTAATATTGACAGATTCGCGAGCGGTGGGACACACGCTGCTTTGGACAAGCTCCGGCGCGCGTACGAGGAAGAGTCTGTCGAAATCAAGCGCACAACGCAGTTTTGTAAAACTCAGTGCGCTGATTGCCATCTGTTGTGCATTCGATCGAAATATCACGATGGGAACCACAATTGCTCAACAAACCATAAATGCCCTCATTCGTGTCAGTTCGTCGAAGAACATTCTGAGTCCGAGATTCCAGAGATATGCTCCATTCCGTAGGGTTAACTATTACGTTCAAGCAACCTCACTAATCTCATTTCAGGGCTGGCCACGGTGGCGAACACATGTAACAGCTGATATTTTCTCTCAACTACGATATAACTAATCAGACGACTAGTTGCGACGTCATGCCTCATCTATGCGGTGAAATCTGCATGCTGGAAAGCAAGAGAGGATGCCAAGGTCGTTGCATGAAGGTAGTAGAAATTCCATTCATTCTCAGTGCAATTTAGTGACTTTCCTAGGTTGCCTCACATTCCGACGGCGAGCATTTGTGTTCTGCCCGAATACACGCATGCGGTCAGGTATGAACACGATTTTGAGAGCATTCTTACTGTTAAGTGAACTTTTCACAATAGTCCTGTGATTTGGACCAAATCGCGTTGTCGAAAAAGGCAAAACCACCTTGCGGAGGTTTTTGCACCATGCCATGGTACCTACTGTTATCTTTTTCAAGATTTATAGTTGATATCCACAATATTACCAAGGAACGAAGATCATGATCATCATGTCTGCGATAAAGGGCTGATGTGCCCTTTCTCTTGCCAATTGTGTAAACGGTTATGTGCAATTGCAGATCATTTGCACGGACTGGATCTTTCAGCTGTCCACATTTGCGAGTGCGTTGGAGCATTAGATACTGCTGTATTGTTGTTGACCTCTGACAGCCAAGAGCATATTTGCAAGAAAGCCTGCGCTGCTACAGGTATTTGTGAGATTGAAACCCAACCCCAGTCAATAGAAGCGACCTTTACTGGTCAACACGAAACGTTCCAATATACAAAGGTACACGATGGCATCGAATTTGGTAAATATATTGATCCCAATCTTCTTTGCAGTACTCCCAAGGTGTGCATTCTCCACAATGAACGGTACAATCCATGTCTGAGTTTTCCTAAGTTGCAAAACGTCTACCCTGTGTTGTTCCCATCCCGCCTGGAGAGTTGCGCCACGATGGCAAACACAGCCATAGCACCGAAGAAAACCCATTTCATTACTGCGAGACAAGGTAATTAGTTTTTTCTAGAGGATGCACTGCTGAGAATTCACCGAACCCAAAGATGCGATAATTGTGGATACCTGTGCACCCTACCGCAAGGTAATAGACAGATTGATAGAAAATACCACACCTCTAAATTATGCCATATTCAGGCCATCCGCAACAGGAACATGAGACAAGCCATGGGTCCATGTCGCGAACCAACTGGGCGATTGCTGGACCTGATGGTGTTTTCGAGCTGGATGGTCACAAATTTGGCTCAAATGACGATGGTGCCCCGATGCTCTGCTCTTTGTTCTGTCGCAATATGGGCCGTCATGTGCACATTGACTACTGCCGCGCGGACGACGCAAAGTCTTGCAATCACGCTGAGACGAAGCACATCGCAGAAAAAATGACGCCGAATCCCGATAAGCCAAAGGACTGGATCACTCATAATTTGTCCTGGAGCCGCTTAGGTGCAGTGATGTCTGACTTCACCTCTGTATCAGGCTTATCCATACGCTGCAGGGTTTAAGGGTTTGTTCCATGGTGCTACTTTGCATAAATCAGTGGTTCACTTAACAACTTACATAGATCCATATTCTAAAGATGAGCGAGCCAATTTTGCAAAATGGTGAAGTCCTTCTAATATTGCATGAAAATTACCTCTTAATTGTTCCAAATACCCGCAGTGACGCAATGTGCAGTGGTGGGTTGCTTGTGGATAAGAGCTAATGAGTCTATCTCAAAACGACGACATGCAGGACCTGAGCACGAGGCTACCGCATCCCGACCAGCGCAGCCGTCTTATTGTACACTGCCCGTGTTTCACCCCCCTCAGCGTGTCAATCCAAGTGGACTTGGGCATGTTTCCAACGACGGACACGCGTTCACTTGCAAAAACCCATCTGTAATGCAACAAGCATTCCATGTGTCAGTCTATGTTCCCATTTCGTGAGATATCACTAACATTTTTACGCGCAGAATTTTCGTGATTGATCAGTAAGCCTTGCCTTCAATGAGTTTCTTCCGAATTACAATAGACATGCGATAGATCCGGATCCATGACGGCGACGGACAGGGGACCGTTAGCTAACACTCCGAGCACCGCTCGTATCCGTCGTTCTGCCAATAATAGGTTTGGCGCGGTGTGCTCGTCACTGCATGCCTTTTGGACCGCCCGGATGCCAGTGGGTGCGGCAAATCAATCTTCTGCGGCAAGACGAGATGCCTACAGCGCGATTTTATTTGATTCCTCCATCAAGAACTGTTTCACCAACGACTTCACCCGTTCACCTGATGAGTTGCTTGACGTCATTCTTGGTTCTCAATTGTGGGGAGGGACAAATTTTGACCTTGCCTTGCAAGCTGCTCAAAACGTGATGACAACGAATTGGAGTACAGAACGGTAGGACGATTCAGATTATTAACTATCTTTAAAACTAATTTGACGTGGGTCTAGGACACCTGTGGTCATTTTCCTATCCGACGGTGAATGCCACGTCAGTGATGCTAGGATTTACGATGTTTGTCGCGCGGCAGTTAGACTTGGGTAAATAATCTGATGACATGAAGTTGCATTCAGTCTGCTCAATTTTCCGCACAGAAAATCATTATCATTTCATTCAGTCTCTTTTGGGCCTGATACCTCGTCGCAATCGCTTCGCAGAATGGCACAGATTGCTAGAGAAGTGGCAGCGTCTGCTCCGAGGGATCCACTTCTGCCAGCGGCAGCCCAAGTAGATTCGCAATATACAGTTGCACTGGATACGGTTTGTCCATGATCATATCTCTGATTCAATATTTTGTTCACCCTACCACACAGGTGAATTTAGCCGAGACATTCCTCGGGATTGCGGAATCCTTGAGGAAACCACATGCATCGCTTTTGAGATCTTCTCATTAGATCTTTTGCACATTGTAACCTGGGTGTTGAGGAGCCGTCCTGTGGCTGCGGTGACAGCGCGACTGTGCACTGAAAGATAATAAGAGTACAGTAAATCGGAACCGGACATCGGAACCGACCAGTCTGTTTTGTACGTGGGCCCGTTACGTAGGCGCGTTCCATGCAATACACGCGCAAATGGAAGAACATATTCATTTGTACTCCTCATCTATTGTGCAACTGTGCCTTGTGCCATAAGTAACGCGTTATTAACCCAAGTGTGAACAACCAACACCTGTTATCGGCCCGTAGAGACCCCGCCATGGACAAGACAGGTGCGACAAGCACGGTTGAAAATGGTACGTATTTTCAACCATTTCCGGATATAATTGTGTTGAGGCGCCTTGCCTCCTCAAGAACGAAGCATTCAGAAGGTTGTGGAAACATCTTTGGCAGGCGGTCCTAACTTTCCACTCAACCAGATCTCTATTCAGGATATATCCATTTTGGATTCACCCCATTCTGAAGAAGACAACGTCAATGGCAAAGATGCAGTCCACGAGGATGACGACAATGAAACAATGTCCTCCTCATTCCATTCTGCCGTTTCCAATGCAAGCACGAGAGCTCCGTCGCCTCACGGAATTCCAGCAAAGACCTTGATGGACGCTAACGAATTGGATCTAGTCGAAAGAATCGATGGGATGTTTCGGATATTAGATCTGATCACCGAGCAAGGTAGCGGCGGCCTTGGTGAGTGAACCTGCAATCCAAAAGGTCGCTGTCTAATAAGACTGTGGACAGTCGATAAGATAATAATAGCCCAAGAACAATTCAGCGACTTGATTAACGAGTTATGCCCTGGTTCATATCGATCTCTGACAAAAGTTGATTTTCATTCACTCGACAAAATTGCGGTCAAACCCATGGGTGTTTATGGCAGCAAGACAGAGATCGTTCGTTTAATGCGTTCAGTCGGCGTAATTGATGAAGAAATGTACGGCCTTCGCTCGCGGAAATCTTGCATTCTAATATATAATCAAACTACAGTGAAAAAATTCTTCTTGCACCCCGAGACACGGCGTCAGGTATATCTAAACCTGATCTTCGGCCTGGACTCTACGCCCTATTCTGTCCACATCAAGGTCAAGAGAGAAAAGTTTATGTGGTATTTTGGCCGGAGGACACAACGTGGAATGATGACGCCGTATCTACGGTAACGAAAAACCGAATAAATTTTATGCGGTATGATGTCTGGCTACTACTACACGCGGTATTGACATCCAATCTATCCAGTTACCTTACTCAGATCACTGATCAAATAATTGCTGTGATTTCTGATGAGCACTGCAGAAGGTTGGTATGGACCGACGACCAAGATGACATGTCCACACTTCTTGAAGTCGAGGACTCCGAGAGGCTGTTTAAATTCGAAGTATCAAAGACGAACGAACAAGAGGAGGATGTAGAGCTGTCACCCGGCTTTAAGGTATAGCCGAATGTTACAATTATCCCAGTGACCATCGTTCACGTTCTTTGTGCTTCAGATTAATCATAGAGCAATTAAAGATACATTTCCAGTGTTGGGTGTCAAAAAGGCGAAGCTAAAACCAAGAATTATCGGCGGAGACACGCGGCAGGCTATGTTGTTCAGTTGCCACATACCTGCGGCAGTGGATGTGACAAAAACTATAGAGAGTTACTCGCCGATTCACCTGCGGTCATTTCTGTACGTGTACTTGCCCCATTCTCCTGCTTATTTCTAAAATATGGTCAAGAAATGACCAGAAACAGACATTTCGATTTGACCATCAGCTCTCAGATAAATCACTCAAGATCCTCATCGAAAATGGCTTAGGCATCAGATACCCAGCTGTTAATTTATGGGAGGATGCTCGAAAGAGTGTCGCTCGCGATGAGAAGGATTCCGAACGCATGCAGGTGGCCGAATTGAAAAAAAGTAATGAGGCAGGCTCGTCCAAAGTCGCCATAGCTGTCGAATGTGAAATACTTGAAGTGGTCCTCAAGAAATTTCCGTGAGCATTTCATCTTATCATCTTTTTTAAAAAACATTGGCGAATGCAAGTTAGTACGCTCGAACGACGTCGGTTGGAATCAGAATGCAAAGGCCTTGCTGATGAAGTAATGATTGACAGCAAAAGTATGTTCTTGCTGTTTCCTCGTCGTGAATGTACACTTACACCTACAAGCCTTTCTGGCAAACCTCTTCGCGGTTCATCCTAACATACCGAAGGATCAACAAATCTGTGAAGCATTAGCCGCGCCGACCTTAGGCCGACTGGGAGCGGAGAACCAATCTTTTGTCAAGTCAAAAGAAATAATTCTTCTTTGCGAAGCTTTCTTTCCCGTTCTTGTTGATCAGAAGGACAGGGGAGAGTTTCTGCAATGCTTAGTTTCAGAAGACATGAACGGAGCCGACCGTATCCTTCCAGACTTAGAAAAGTCACACACCTCGCGTCTGGGTGCATTTAAGAACACAATGAAGACCGTTTTGGGCTTTGCAACTGATTCTACAGCATCAACTGGGAAGTTGAAGGACGCAAAGGAGAAGGTGATGAATGCGACAAGCGACGAAGACTATCTCTCCAAGCTTAGTTCAATCATGGAAGAACAACCTCTACTACGGGATCTGGCTCAACGATCGATAACACTTGTCCATGAACACTTTTCCACCTGTATTCGGAATGCAACGGCAGTGGTGAAAACGCGTGCGGAATTCCTACAACATGAAGCTTGCAAGAAAGAGGTTTCTAGAGAGCACACGATCCGTCGGATGGAAAAGGAGCGGGTCATACTCGGAGAGTTGCTGTCGAGATTGAATGGCGATGAAGATACCTCCGCGTAAGGCATTTAATGTTCTAATCGAATATTCATACTCAGTGTATTTTTTCCGTTATAACGTCAGTATGCACACGGTCATTTTGGAAAGCGCCGAATTGATTCGCGGATATGAAGGTATGTTGACCAAAGTCCAAACTCTTTCATCCATAATTCATCCTTCGTGCTAGACACAATTGAGTTGACATTCACTCATAAAATACGCAATCATACAAGAATCAACTATACGATCGAGCCACTTCAAGTCTCGGAGCGTGACAGGCAAGAACTGCGAATGCACCCAGACTACATTCCATTACCCTCGTTTAACCCGAAACACTCAACATCATTCAGCCTCCCGGCTGAGTGCGAAATAAGGTGTGTATAGGTTTTGTGAAGGTTTGGGTTGAAAGACTCAATCTATGTTGAATCAGGAATGTTTGCCTTTTAGATGACGATAAATGTCTTTTGATCATCGACAATGGCCGTGGCCATCTGGAGATATATTTAGAGGTTGTGACGGCCATGGACAGGGCGATTCAACGAACGGCTTGCAAAAAACAGCTTCACAAAGATAAGATGGGTAGCAATGCCATTGTAGCCTTTGACGAACGCAAACGGATGATCGCGGTTTGCGGTTGCAACGGTGTCAAAGTATGTTGTCATCGATGAAAGTCAAGAGACTTGACAGTTGATCTATTTCTTCAATTTGCAGGCAGCGGTCCATTTGCGCACCTTTATATTTGACGAAACGTTCACCTCACTGCAAGGACAAGGCGGGGCTATTGATCTCGGGATGTGGTATGACGAAATGCCGACCATCCAGACAATGTGTTTTATTTCCGGGACTGAAGAATTGGCCATGTTTGAAGCGAACGGACGCACCCGAATATTCTCATTTGCCAGCCAACAGTTTCGGTGAGGAAACAACATCAACCAGTCGAGTAGTACAATGCTTATGAGATTGTATAGTCCTGCCTCCCTTCAGTTACCCACTTCTCCGCATGCTGCATTTTCATCACCAGACGGGTCTTGTTTGATTGCTCTATTCAAAGAATCCGGTGTCACTCGTGTCGTTGCGCATCATTGGAACTCATTCGGGTCGAAAGCAGGCTTTCCATTTGATTTGCCTGATGACCTGAAAGATGCGGAGCTAATATCCTCAGTAGTGCAAAGAAGCAACGTCCATCTCTTAGGAATCTCGCTACGCCAAGGAACATGCAATTCCAGAAGACTAAAGATTACACGGCAGACTACGGAATATACGTTTCATGAGAAAGGAATCCAAACCCGCCGCGAACTGTCTCGTCAATCTACCATGCACAACTGTCTCATCGACTGCCATGCAGATGTTTGGATTCGCTACCCCATTATTCCTGCGATCGCTCGCGAGACCATTCTGTCTCAGAAAGGACGGAGGAAAAAGTCGCTTCTGTTCACTGCCACTCAACATCGACATGCATTCTCCCCGTACTTTCGCGACACAATTCAGATGGTTGAACGCAACACGAGAAAGCCAATGGGTCCTGCCCTGCTCGAAATTGATGTGAGAGGGGAACCATTTTCATCTGTTGTCGATGACTCTCTGGACACCGATTGGCACCATGTCTCTACTCTGATGGCGGGTGAATGGCTGGTCAATTTAATATGTCTGATACCCATACATATTGCCGTCGCGCGGGATAATCGTTTCATCCCACTCAAAGATGGTGTATGGACCGTCGAACACGAACGGTCACTACTAGGAGCCGAAGTATTTCGCATCGTAGACTCCTTGTCGTTTGGGTGGTACGAGAGTGTCTTCCAATCTTATTTGTCAACTAAGGTATGTCTGGAACTACTCATATGTAGGCCGATCCCTGTAAATTGATCGTCATGACTGAATAGCCAGTTCGTGTGGTCTCATCGATGGGTGCGAATCTTTGGCTTCTTTTACTTGACCGCTTACATTGTTTATTCCTTTGTCTGCCACAGGGGAGCAATCCGTGGGGAAAAGTTATGCCTTGAATCACTTCGTGGACACATCTTTTGCGGGGTCCGCTATGCGTACTACGGAAGGAGTTTGGATGTCTGTGACTCCAACGAGCGAAAGTCTTATAGTGGCTCTTGATTTTGAAGGAGAGTGATGTCACCCTTTGAAGGCAAATTTTTCTCAAATCCATACAGGCGTCCATAGCATCGAGCGGTCCACACAAGAGGACACACTGCTTGTTCTGTTTAACACGGCGATTTCCAATCTTGTGAATTATCAACTAGCCGTTCCACGAACCAAGCATGACGTCTTACTTTTAGGTTCTTTTCCGTAACAATTTTGCGATCTCCAGAGAAATATCCAATCTTTTTCAAAGTTTTCAGTCATCATCGTCGGTCCTTGACCCAGCCACAAATCCAACCCTTTTCCAATCAGCTCTTGTCATAATAATCAAGGCAAGCATTACATTTTCAGTCTCTACTTTGAATCTTATAATACTATTTAACTTCAGGATGTAATCGACTCTGATATGATAGAGATTAGACAGGAGTCAGTTCCACCCACAGCGCATCAATGATAGGTTAACTCATTGACTGGTACATTATTAAGGTTCGCGCTTAAGTTTCAGAAAATGGTGGAAGACGAGCAGGCCTCGAACTTTCTGACAAGGCTGCATAAGGGTCAAGTCTCAATCATACCCTGGCCCGTGATAGAATCTCGTCATTTTTACAGCCTCTTTGGGGTTTTAAAGAAGCAATTACACACGTCAGCGCCTACATATACGGAGGCAGGAATGTTTTTGCACACGCTGAAAGTCCTTATGGCAAAGTTGAAGGTGGGGCAGCACATTTGTCTTTGCTGGCTTGCTCTCTAACTTTATGATAGGCAAACGATTGGGGATCCATGTCGCGTATGTAATTTACTCTTTTCTGATACTTGCGATTAATGTGTTCTTTCAGAAACTGTTGCTATTCATCGAGCTCAGCATCTCCACTCATTGCTGCCTCGCGCATTGGCTTATGGCGCTGTAGAAGTTGAACCAACGTTCGAACCTTTGAGGGTATGGTGTTATATTCTACACCACAGTGACCACATACACAATTCACATTGAACAACAGAATTTCGACTCTAATTCTGTCATTGCGGCAGACGATACTGATGTGTACTTTTGGGTTAAGTCATTGCACGCCGACAGTGAAGCAGACGATTTTCTACTACGGATTTGCAAATCATGGCCAGACTTTGACAAACGGCATTCGGTTGATGAGCGGATTTGGCTGTCACAACTCACAGAATATTTCGACAACTTGGTCACTCTCCGGCTTAGCCATGTCCTTGAATGGATTAACTCCAACGTGTCCAGGTTTACTGCCGGCGGAAGCCACGCCGCGATCGACAACCTTCGCCGTTCGTATGAAGCTGAATCTGTTGAAATTAGGCGGGTTGTGCGTCTATGCATGACAAAGTGTGCTTCTTGCCATCTGTTATGCATTCAATCAAAACATCACGAAGGCTCGCATGACTGCACGACCAGCCATTCATGTCCTCATCTGTGCCAGTTTGACCAGGAACACGCGGGCATTGCAGATATTTGCTACCTTGCGTACGTTGCGTGTTGTTGTGTTGTGTATGGGTGCTTAACCGTCGTAATGTCCTTGTAGCGCAGGTCACGGCGGAGTACACATGTGATGAACTTTGGTAATATCGTCTGGCACCTCTGCTGACTGCGCCTGTCAGATGTAATGTCATACCTCATCTCTGCGGTGAGGTTTGCCAGCTGGAAAGCAAGATAGGATGCCAAGGTCGTTGTACCAAGGTCAGGCAAGCATTCATTGGTTGCCGCATCCTAACAATTCAAGCAGAATGCGTCACACCCTGAGGATGAGCACCTATGTTCAGCTCGCGTGCATGCGTGTGGCCTGGTATTGTCTTTTCATGTAATCCATGTTAGGCATGTGGTGATTGGAGCCCGTTTTCGATTTTAGCCATGTGATTTGGACCTGCCAGCCATACTGGCAAACCAGGAACGACCGTGCGGAGGTTTCTGCATGACTCCATGGTAAAATTTGTCCTTCTACCCAACTCTGCAACAATATTCTAAACCCGGCACATTTTTAGGGATGAGGCACATGAACGCCATCTATGTGACAAAGGGATGGTTTGCCCATTCTCGTGCCAGCTCTGTAAGAGATCATGCGCCACAATGGATCACTTGCATGGTTTGGATAGCTCTGCTGTGCATTCATGCCTGTACGTTACCTTTCTCATAGCAATCTCTCTGTGCTTAAATCCCCATCGTGTTAGTCGTGAGCATTCCTGCCCAGGGATATGCTCTGCAATAGGCGCTTGCGAGATTGAAACCCAGCCTCAATCAGTTGAAGCAACTTTCACTGGTCGACACGAGACCTTTCAGTATACCAAAGTAAAAACAATATCATTTATGAGAACCCCACTGACATCTTTCCGTCATCCAGTATTCACAAGGTGCCGGCTGACCTATCCTAGCTCGTGAGATCGGATGTCTCACTCTGTGTCAGTTGCGAAGCGACTGCCTTGTGCTGTTGTCATACCCCCTGGAGCCTTAAACCATGATGGCGCACACATCCACAGCACGGAAGGCAGCCCTTTCCATTATTGTAAAACGAGGTGACAGACTTGCGATAGATCAGTCTTGCAGAAATTGACATCATGACACAGGTGTGAAAGTTGTGGATATTTATGCACTCTGCCCCAAGGTATGGTTGTGCCATGCTTGTCTTCTGGCTGACATACAACACCGTGAAGGTCATCCGCAGCGGCAACATGAGACAAGCCATGGATCTATGTCAAAAACATATTGGGCCGTTGCCAACCCCGACGGTGTATTCGAACTGAACGGTCACAAATTTGGTTCGAATGACGACGGAGCACCTATGCTGTGCTCTCTGTTTTGCCGCAATATGGGCCGTCATGTACACATTGACTATTGTCGAGCCCAAGACGAGCTAGCTTGCAGTCATCCTGAGACTAAGCACATTGCTGAACCTCTTCAACCCAACCCTGAAAGGTCCAAAGATTGGACTACCCACAGCTTATACTGGAGCCGCTTAGGTTCGACGATCACCTCTGAATCTAACATGCGTGCTGACTGTGCGATGGCCATGTCCGCAGGTTTCAAGGGTACGTACTACGTAGCAATGGTTATCAGTTTTTTCATATCAGATGTTGAATTTGATGCATAGATCCATATTCTAAGGAAGAACAAGTCTCTTTTGCAAAGTGGTGAGTCTGGGGATCGCTTTGCATTCCAATTCATTTGTTTAACCCTCCGTTTTGCGAAGTGATGCAAGGTGCCGTGGTCAGTTACCTGGGGATATCCTACATGATCTTGCATTTAACCAGTCTCTAATCAGGACCAGAGCACGATGCTACGCCAACTCGAGCTGCGCAGCCGTCACATTGCATTTTGCCAGTTTTTCATCCTCCTGAACCACTCGATTCAGCGCGCTTCGCCTCGGGATTGGGTCATATATCCGGCGATGGGCATGTTTTCATGTGCAAAAATCCCTCTGTGATGCGACAGGCTTTCCATGTGTACGTGCGATTTAATTATGAGCCACGTCAAACCCACCTAATCTGGCTTGGCAGCATCTTTGTAATTGATAGGTATGTCTCTCGCATTCGAGAGGAGAAATTGAAAAGAATATTTATAAATCTAGGTCATCCTCCATGGGTGGAAATGACAGGGGACCGCTGGCTGACACTCCAAGCACGGCTCGCATTCTGGCCTCGGCAAATAATAGGTTTGGTGCTGTCTGCTCGTCACTTTACGCATTCTGGACTGCACGTGCCAATACTGCCAGCCAAATGACGTCTGCAGCTCGAAGGGATTCTTATAGCGTCGTTCTGTTTGATCAAGCACCGACTCGTTGCTTCGCAAACGACTTCAGTCGAACACCCGATGATTTATTGGAAGCTTTACTTCAATATGGACCAGTTTGGGGAACAAACTTCGATGACGCTTTGCTTGAGGCACAAACCATTATGGAGGATTACTGGAGCACTGAAAGGTTTAAAGCACCCCTCACGCCTTTGCAGCTTTCTTCCTGCTGTTGCTCACCTGCATTTCACAGGGCACCCGTTGTAATTTTCTTGTCTGACGGCGAATGTGGAGTGACCGAAGACCGGATATACGATATCTGTCGAGCAGCTGTCAGGCTCGGGTGAGAACTCCAACAGTCCCTACACCTATAAGCCATGACTTTATGTCCAGAAAACCACTCTCCTTCCATGCCGTTTCATTTGGACAAAACCGCCTATCGGCTTCCCTGCGCCGAATGGCGGAGATCGCAGAAGAAGTGGCGAGTGCAGCACCAAGAGACCCGCTTATACCAGCCGCCGCACTTGTGGGCTCTCAGTACACCGAAGCGCTCGACACGGTCCGTATATGCATTGCATTTCATTGCGGAATAAGTTGCTCATTTTGTCGCCATTTTGCCAGGTTAACTTGGCCAACACATTCTTGGGCATCGCAGAGTCGCTCAGGACACCATATGCTTCACTTCTGCGAGCGTGAGCAAATAATGCGACAAATTTCAATGCAAAGAATGCAAATTCCATCATGTCCGTTTGTGTGCTAGTAGTTTTGAATCAGTGAAACGAGACCTTTCACCACATTGTCCTTTCCAATGCGATGTTAGCCCAGACTTGATGTGCAAATTCCTTATTCAGAATACGTATGTTTGCGAACAAATTGTGGACACTTGAACAATGTTGAAGCGCGACAAGTAGCAGGTCGTATAAAATCCAGCTTTCGACGTGCGACTATCAGTAAATCTTGCGAGGAACAGGTTGTAGTTACTGCATTTGAAAAGTAAGTGTATTGGGAACGTAAACAATATATCATGTCATGACACTGTCCGAGCGAATAACCATCTCATCATGAGTTCATAGCTATATCAGTGTCCAGGTTTCGGTTAGTACGCAAAACTGGCCAGCAATTGAGGTGGTACTTACGTGAGCATGGTCACGGCGCTATTTGGTACAGTGCGTATTAGATTAACGGATAGCCCTTTATATAAGCCTCTCCATCCCTCTAGTCGAATTATCTTCTTGGTCGTGTGGATTAGTCCCCCATGTCTTGGAGCGACGTTCGGGTCGCGCGGTGCCTTCATGTCTTCCAGGAGCCGCCGCTGAGTTTGCAAACGCGTACGCACGACTTCATGTGGATATGTCGCGACAGACGCGGTCATTTTCGCAATACCCGAGCACACGAGAATCGAACCACTGGTGAGCGGCTTTCCTGAATCGCGTTCTGCAGCGGGTGAAGGAACGGTCGTTGGTTACATGGAAGGAAGAGAAACACGGGAGATACCTACGAGCCCAAATCTTGAGCTGTTCGTACAGCGGGAATTGCACTGCTACATGCGTGATTCCTAGCAAACTCGGGAAAAGGCCGCGGTAGAACGCTCGTGGACCTTCTGTGCGGTAGATTGTTAGGAACGCATCGAGCGTATGCCGGTAACGGACTTCGCCGTGGGGTTGGGTCTAGTAACACATGCATCAATAAAATTGGGGGTATGTTTGGGGAGAGACCGAACCATGAAGCGTGTCTTGATTACCCACAGAGGATTTGTGGCGGTGGTACTCGCAGCGCCAGCAACCATAGCGGATAGAATGTGTAATGACCAAGGATGCTCGCGCATGATCGGCTGATAACCTTTGACTTGTGCCGCAGGATATATATGACCCCGAACATTAGTCGACCCCGGCGTCTCTCCGCCAAACCGGGTCTTGATTCCATCGTACACCGCGAAGTAAATTGCCCATGTCGGCAGGTATCCGAGAATAGTGGGTCCAAGACCTCTGTATAAGCCGCGTAGCCCATCGTGTCTGAGGATGAATTTGACGGTGTCTGCGAATTCGTAAGGTTGGGTTCCTTATCACGCGACTGATGGCGTGCTCACCGAGGACTCCTCGATAGTGCCGCTCTCCGTGCGACGCACGCTGCGCCTGGAGCTTTGTCTTGACAACATCGAGTGGGCATGTCGCTACACTTGACACTAGACCACCTCCAGCACCAGCTATGTGAACGTTGATGCGATAAGCTCGGTCGTGTGGGCCACGGACAATGGAACAAACGCACCGATCATGCTGTTTACCGTCCATCGAGGATCGGTTTGCATGATGCCCCCGCGACGGGGGCGTGCCTCGGTAGTCTTGTCGTCGTTGCGAACGATGTTCGACACGGTGAGTTATTGTGATAATAGTCTCCGTCAAAGCAGGTCAAGACCATCCTAATTACGCAATCGCGTGAGTACGTAATCGCGTCGCTTGCTTCACCGTCTTGGGGAAAATAAGCTTGCGATAATTACTCAAATTGCGTTACTGTGGCCTGGAATATGGACATGGCAGTGGAAATATTATTAGTAAAGTGAACAGTGCCAGTGGAGTGGCGCGTAGACTCATTCAGATTCAGTTACCGTCCATTCGGCCTGTCGAATGATGAACATTCGATGAACTCAAGCACAGGTCCATGGCGTTTTTGAAAGGTGTTTTGTGACTGTATGCGTTGTGTACGTGGTTAAGACTCGATGTCACCCAACTGATCAGGCTTGCGGAAGCCTCTGTGGCAACTTGAAGATCGACAACACATTCATGATTATTCAAGTAATGGCATCGCTACGTCGAATGGTATAATGGGCCAAATTGCCGGCTACAAACTGTGATTACATTGCTATGTAGAAGTAATATGACAGAAAATCTTCCCGGGGAACGTAAAGTATCATGCTTATCGAAGTGATGCGCGGGAAGGCAGTGTCGATAAGGGCGCACATCCAAATGTATAACACCAAAAAAACCACCCTCCCACCGATCAAAGATTGCAAGGAGTGTTGAACGGCCGACCGTGAGCAATTCGACCGAGTTGGATCCGAAGCGGTATGAATAGAAGGATGACCGCGCAACCATAAAGTTGGTCTATATTGAGGGTCAATAGTTGTCCAGCCATGGAGACCAGGGTGGGCGGGTGGAAAGATGTCGAAGGTGGGGGGAGAGTGGCCAGTTGGGATGCGAATCGTGATTGAAGAAAGAAAGATGGCATTGATGTCGAATGGATTGATGAGGCTGTTTGGATTGGATTGGATTGGATGATGAAGAGCCAAAAAAATAAGTCAGGAAAATATGGGAGGGAATCGTGTCCGTGGTATGAGGCTAACTAACAAGTGTCCGAGAGAAGGACTAGTAGACAGGGGTGGATGATGAAAAGCAGCGAGTGCAGCATATAAAAAGGCTGTCCCACAAATAGCACAGGTAAGGGACACAATGGATAATGACAAACAGAACGCGACAGGGTCTGATGACGATGATGGGGAGTGCGATAGCGACGCAAAGAAACTATTACCCACACAACGTCCAAACGAAGCCGAGCTAAACCCACGAAAAGAACGAAGAAAATGTCAAAGTGCATCTGGGCATGATCATGTCTGCGTGGGGGAACTAGCATCGCCTAAAGTTTCCATCCTGACACCTCTCGACGACCCAACGCTTCGAATATCTCTGCCCTCTTCGGCTAATTCCCTGTTCATCAACTCTGTCTCCTTATTTGGCAATGTGTCTGGGCTTTCGCCTTCTTCCACTGGTCGGTCTGCGAAGTCGGGTTTTCGGAGAGCCTTTCGGAATGCCTCTGCCATTACAGCAGCATCTGCACCTGAGAATGGTCCGTCACTGTTCGAGGACGCGCCATCCGGTGAGACAATCGATCCGGCACGATTAATGCCTGAACCTGTGGCAGCTCCTGCACCAACACCAACCAGTGTGCTGCTGGGTATCTGAGGTGATGTGACGGCCGCCGCACCAGCGTTGGCCATCATTGGAGACTGTGAGCCCATTGAAGCGCGGCGCGATACCGCATCTCTTCGTCTCCGTAGCCATCGGACTGTCCAGAAAGTGTAAACGATAAAAGCAAGGAGGGCGAAAAAGCCCAGAATAACGATAACAGCGATTGCCCAGTGCGGGAAGGTAGCGTCACTGGAGGCATTTTGCAGGCCATTGGTACCCGTGCCACCAGGAGGGCTTGTTCTTGAAGCGAGACTTGCAGAAGCTGCAGATGCAGAGGAAGCGGCGGCGGCAGATGTTGATGACATGGAGGCAATGACAGAGTCTGCGAATGTAGTTTCTGTAGGATGCGGAATGTCATTGGAAATGTACAATGAACATCATTAGAGAATACGCACGGACAGCAGTGAAGGTCGCCTGAGGGGTGCCTTCACCTATATCCTTGCCCGTCTCGACAATCACAAAGTTAAATGGATATGATATGTTTTGCCCCTTCCAAGTGCCGTTGGCCCACCAAGTATCATTGGCTTGCATCTGCCATGCGCCTGCTCGTCCAAAGGGATTGGGAACATCGTGAAAGTGGAGGAGTTGCTCTCCAGAATCTGACCGCACGAGGAAAATGTCTACGAGACCTAATTGGGAGAAATCTGGACGCTGGCTGTTCCCTGTTCGAAGATGAGTAAAATCAATCTCGAGGTCAAATTCCATACGTACAAACAAACTGAGTCCATTCATCCTGAACGACTACAGTCGATTCGGTAGGCCAACAAGATATTACTGAGTTCCCGCTATTCATACATTGCGCTTTCGCTTGATCTAGTGGAGCGAAAGGGTCAGATGAATTGCATTGCCACTGTGTGGGAGGAAACGCGAAAAAAAAGGAAGTGCAAGGTACCCACCAATGGCTGACTGATCTGAAATTGTCTGTCTGGGTATCTTAGTTGGACGCCGCGAACGCAGGCTACCGCTGGTCCTCTTTCTCTTGCGATCGGAGGATGGGCCAGCGTCGGGTGATGCGGTTTGGGCCGGCCATGGGCTTTCTTCAGAAGGTCGAGGTGACATACGCGGAGCAAAGGGAATCGCAAAGTGCAGAGTCAGATAAAGAGGAATTATAAGCGCGAGAGGGTGATGGGGGCGGGTGCTGGAGACGTCGGGTTGGATGATGAGGCTCTAATGCTCATTATCAGGGGAGCTGTGTGCACAGCTGTTGGGCGGGGTGGCTGACCGTGTGCAGCGATGTCGAAGGGTGGTTTGAGAACGAGCCGGACGATGAGCAGCGTTGACGTTCAACGACGACGAGGGAATGTGCTCAAGAGCGACATTGGGTCAGAAAGGCAGTGGACGCCCGACGTGTGACGATTCTTTTCAATTCAAACTCCGCCTAACCCCGCTAGCTTCACATGGCCAACACCCATATTCTAGATTCCAGTCTACATCATTTCTATCTTAGCCCCTGCTCCTCATTTCAAACCCGTGAATTCTCCTTTTCTAGCCTCCTCAAAGCCACTGCTTTCCTGCTTTCAGCATCCCCACCCCGCCACAAATCCTGAGTTTCACATCGGCGCGACCAATTATAGTCGCGTTACTTGATGCCCAGCCGCCCGCGCGATCCGATCTTTCCGAAAGTACATCATTTCGGACGGACGGTGCTCATCTTTGACGCATCGGAGGTGCTACGCAATGATACTCCGGAGGATCCTTAGACCAGCCTGCTCCGCACACTAACGTTTACTCATTTTCGCTTCAGTCCTTGCCCGGTGCCTGGAGCGCTGGGGGGGAATCGAGCTTTCCCTTACAGGGTGTGATCCCACAGACGATTCGCCGTCCCATTTCAGGATGCCCATCTTTTCGTCTTTTCTGATCGGAAACACTCCCGCCGTAACTCATCCCGGTAAAGGCAACCTTTGCTCCGCAAGGAACGCATTCGACCGCCCATGTGTATGCCTTTTACATGTACATTTTGTCAGAAACAACGATCTGAGTGGTCCACGTTGCACATTCTCGACAAGAACCTCACCAACTTCGGGGATTTCACGCCTCACTTGTCGATGCCTTGTCCATAATTAATGGAACGGACTTAGCTTGGCGTCGCGTGTGCACGTGGGAATGTCATAATGAAGTCGTTTGTTTGGCACAGAAGTTCTTGACAAATACAGTTGTGACATAAGCTATCAACGTTCTGCCTCCGCAACCATTATGGGCGGTGACACTGACCGCCCTTCTTCAAAACATAAGAAATCGCGTACGAAAGACTCAGATACATCAAGTAAGAAGAGGCACAGACGCGACGATGGACAGCATCGAGAGTCAAAGAAGAAACACAAGTCACAAACCCACGACAGCCTCAAAGTCATTGACGATGATCCTGACGACGACGTTTGGGTCGAAAAGAATATTGACATGGACGGAGAGCACGTAAGTCCCGTTTGAAGCCTTTCAACGTAAATATTTAATGTTCATTAGCCCCTAGCGACTGACATCCCGACGGCGGAAAGCTTGAAACTCAAATCTCGTGCTACGATATTGTCTTCTGACCCTGACCTGCCGCCCAATCTTCCAACGGAATCGAAGTTGTCTAGGGACGAATGGATGCTAGAGCCCGCTTCTGCGGCATCTGCGAATTCCGGACCTTCTGTTCGTCGGGTGAACCTTCCTACAGGAGAAGAGTCTCTTACGGAAGAATATGGAGAACCAGCTGAGAACGTCAGAACAATGGACGGCGGTGTGGACTTCTTTTCAGGACTTGGAACTGAACGAAAGAAAAAGAAGAAGGACGATAGACCGGATCCTGAAAAGGTATGTCTGTCTTGCATGTGCAAAAGTTTCTTGCGACCGACAATTCGTAAAGCCTGAGATCAGTTCGAAAGAGTTGAACACACAGCTGGTGCAAGGGAAGACGGTCGATGAATATACACCATCTGCACCAAAATCATTCACGCCAGGCGGACCTGGGTCGCAATGGCGCATGATGAAACTCCGGCGAGTTTACGAGACGGCTGAGGAAGAAGGTAAGGGCGTCGAGGAAGTTGCTTTGGATCGGTATGGTTCTCTGGATGCCTTTTACGAAGCTCAGGATGAAAGGCGGCTTATGGATGAAAGGGAGGGCCGAAAGGCAGAGCGAGGCAGACCTAGAGAGAACCAGAAGAATATGAGGGACAACGATGGGGAGCAAGGGGAGACCAGATGGATGTTCTCGGATGTCGGTGGGAGTGGATCCACGTCTCGTTCATCGTCTTTCCGTCGTCCAGGAGCCAGCGCACCTTCAACGCCATCACCTGCACCACAAACCGCCCCTCCTATGAACAAACGTTTGGATTCTCTGAGGCTGCCGTCGGACGTGGGCAAGAGTCCATTATCCCAGTCTCATACACCGATACCATCCGTGATGACACCGCAAATGCCATCGACGCGACGGCTATCACCGTCCTCATTGAATAAGATGCAAGCGAACGTTCTGCGTGCAAAATTAATGGGTCGGCCTGATGCGGAAAAATTAGAGGAGGAGTACGAGAACGAGCGAAGGAAAGCTGAGGCTGGATATGGTGCCGATCCCGGCCAAAGCAAGACGAGGGTTGAAGTTCTACCTACGCTTGACGTCCAAGGGCGGTTATATGACGTCGGCACCGGAATGGCTGACGGAAACGAACCATTACCGGGAAACAGAAGGAAAAATGAGAAGGTGAGCATTTACGTGTGTCCGCCATGGATTTTGGGCTGACTTTTTTGGTGGAAGTTTGAAACCCGCGATTCAAAGACAGGCGACATTATCCGCTACAACAAGGATGACGACGAGGTGACGCTCGGGGAAATGTTACGGCAAGAGAAGTTCAGTGCTGGTATGGCTGACCAGAAAAACCTCGATATGGAGCTCGCAAAGGCTATCATGGGCGATGGAAAATTCGAGGATGATTTGGAATACATGGACGACAACGCTGAGCGCCTTGGACGGAAGAAGATGCGCAGTGATGGCATGAAGCGGCAATTCGCTATCAATGGTGAGCTTACAATTATTGACAGCATTTTAGGTACTGAGAACTCTGTTAGATTACAAAAAGACGCAGAAAGCACTTGCAGCGTGTCAGTTCTGTTTTGGGGAGGATGATTCACCTCCAAAGGCGCCAATGATTGCGATGGCTACGCGATGCTATTTGTCGTGCACTCTAAACCAAGAGCTGACCAGTGGTCACTGCCTTATCGTCCCCATTCAGCACCACCTCACCATGCTCGAGGGTGACGATGATGTATGGGACGAAGTCCGAGTAAGCGTGTTTTTTTTACTTTCCGCAACCCTTCGAAATAATCACATATTATTCAGAATTTCATGAAATGTCTAATGCGCATGTTTGCGGAGGAGGACAAAGGCGTCGTATTCTATGAAACTGTGATCAACATCAAATGGCAGAAGCACACGTTTATCGAGTGCGTGCCACTACCTTGGGATCAGTTCGAAGATGTCCCTCAGTACTTCAAGGTAAATTATCGTATGCGTCCCAACAGTGCGATATTGATTGCGTTGGACACACAGGAATCCATATTGTCCTCTGAAACAGAGTGGACGCAACATAAAAAATTGATTGATTTCTCTGCCAGGCCCGGAGGCTTTCGCCGAGCTATGGTTCCGAATCTGCCTTATTTCATGGTACAGTTCGACCATAAAGGCGAGAAGGGGTATGGGCATGTCATTGAGGGAACATCTGAAGCTGCAGGTGGTGGGGAGGAGGACGGTGCCATTGATGAAGGCGAAAAGGGCGGTGGTGACTTCCCATCGTGAGTCAACTTATTTTAAACAGACTACGCTGTCTACGGGACAGTCTACCCGGTGAAATATAGCTGACATTGGACCTCTTAGATATTTTGCTGCCGAAATTATTGGAAATATGCTTGAGGTTGAACCGCGCCGATGGCGACGGCCGAAAAGAATCGACTACCGGCATAACAAAGAACGGGTCGCAGAGTTTAAGAAGAAATACGAGAAGTTTGACTGGACTAGTATGATAGGGAAGGGCTGAGATGTATTTTCTAGAGTTGTAGCTTAGCACTTTACCGCATTGTCGCTTAAGCTTGTGATTGTTGCATCGGAACCTTTTGCTTTCTCCTTCAGAGCTTGCCTAAGCCCTCCATCCCGCCTAGATGTTCCAAGCGCAATGCACGCGGGCTTTACCCAGACTTCGCTCAAATATCTGCGCCAAACGGTATCTCAGTGCCGGTGCTGCTACAGATTCTAGTCAAACAACGCTTCGACGTTCATACCTTTATGGTGACTTGAACCACTACCACCACCACCTACATCATTGACTAATGGCTGATAGTCCCATCCTCGTCTGAGCGCATGCTTCAGAAGTCCCTAGTGTCTGGTTCAGACACGATTATCTATGACTTAGAAGATAGCGTCGCGCCATCGCAGAAAGAGACCGCTCGGAAGGGACTGGTGCAATTCCTCAACGTGAGCTTCTCATTTGCTGAAGTCGTGAAACTCCGCCTTTATTGATAACGCCTTTGGACTGTGCTTGAAGGGAAAGCATGCAGATGCTTTACCTCATCCAGAACGCATCGCTGTTCGCGTCAACGCTATCGATACACCATACTTCAGGGAGGACATCGCAGCTGTCGTACGTATCTTTCTATTTATCCATGACATCAGTCTGACGATCTTTTAGGTACAAACCCCCGCTATTCGGTCGATTGTCATGCCCAAAATCCACTCGGCCGAAAATCTCGACGCGGTGGCGCGCGAGGTCGTGCATGCCTCCCGATTAGCGTCAATTCACGAACGAGATCAGCCTCTTCGCTTCATCGCGAGTATTGAGAGTGCACGAGGCTTTTGGGGTGTCGGCGATATCGCAAAATGGAAGGCTGAGAGTGGAGTTGGTGCATTGTCTGCCCTATTGGTCAGTTGTGATTGGAGTTCATTATTCTAATGATTAGTGACTGAAAATATTTAGTTTGCTGCAGAGGATTGTGCGTGAAAAAAATATCGCTCAATGCAACTGTACTTGACGCCATGATGTCGGACAGATTGTGCTGACACATCGATTTTGCGAACACCCTCGCGTCAGGAACTTCTATATACTCGTTCACGGATCGCGGCTGCTTCCAAGGCGTTTGGTTTAGAGGCAATCGACATGGTATGTTATACTCAGATTTGGCGTCGAATCAGCTGATTGTTCTTTTGGCCTTAGGTTTGCATCAATTATAAGGACACTGATTACCTTCGCGAGGAGTGCGAAGATGGTCGTCGCCTTGGGTACAACGGCAAGGTAACACACACAATTTCTGTGCAGACTATGAGCGTCGTGTCATTATTCATTTGTGACCCTAGCAAGCAATTCATCCCAGCCAAGTTGACATTATTCAGCAGACTTTCCTACCAAGCGAAAAGGGTAGGTTTCACGTCTCTGGCCTTAACGCAAAGCTTTTCTAACGCTACGCATCCTCGCATAGAAATTCTACGTGCCGCGAAAATTGTACAATATATGGAACGATCCCACCAGTCAAATCTAGGAGCATTTGGATTGGAAATGTCAGACGGGAAAGGGGGGAAGGAAATGATTGATTCTCCGATGCTGAAGCAGGCAAGCATGAAACCAATTTTACCTTCATTACCTTGCTGAACGTCATCACCAGGCGGAAAATATCATTCGTATTGCGAAAGCCGCTGGTATTAAAATACCGTCAATTGAATGACGGCGCATCCTTGTATTTCTACGTCGACAGAGTGATACACTCTGGATTATACAGGATTCATCTGACCACCATCGTCAACACGATATCAGCGCATTTACCTGGAGTGTTAGATACCCAATGAGCTGGCCGTAGAGAATTTGCGACTCACGGTTTCGCACGGAATAGCGTATGTACTGCCACTAACCGCCCAGTTCTCCGACGATTTTAGGCATGGATCAACAATCTAGATCACTTTGCGGATGCAAAACGAATGCTGCCCAATATCACTCCGCTAACCTTGGCCAATCCCACGCGGCCTTCTATGCTTGCGTCTGCTTAGGAACTGATCATTGACTAGCTTGGGGATGAAACCGTGCGAAGTACCGCCTTTTTGATGATCCTTGGACTTCTCCTTTTGGATGGTGATCTTATTTTGGTGCTCTCACTGGAATGACCCCCGTTGCTCTTCCAACGATCCATACCTTGGCTCCTGTTACGCCTCGTGATTGGTGGAATGTGCGAAATATCACAGCCTGAGCTACGACGAAGCGTCTGTCGCATCTTCCCAGGTTCCAATGCAGCAAGCTCTTAAGCACGACCTGTGCTAACGATTGTTCGCTGGGGTTTTCTTTACAACTGCTTTGGTTACACATGGTCGTTAATGGCAGTGGTACTTTGCAGTGTTCGAGCGATAACATCAGCTAACATTCGTTGCTACTAGGACTGTAAAGGGTATGTGGCCGAAGCTAAATAATATGGTATCCCCGAAATGCGCCACATCCTCGCTGCCGGATGCCCACCTCTCCTCTGCTCGAATTCGCTCGCATACCATTCGATGACTTTGAAGGCTGCCTCGACTTCGTTGAGCGTCATTCTGGCTACCTGGACTTTGAGCAAGACTCCCAGATATTCTTATGGCAAGCTGTGAAGATACACGAGCGGCTCTTTAGAAACCAGATTGAGGAGCATCTGCGGCAAGAGGTCCTACTATTTCTAGAGCAGTGTGTTCAAAGATACATGTTTCTGAAGTGGGGCTCGGAATGTGGCATAAAACGATTGAAGACGTATAT
This sequence comes from Rickenella mellea, assembly GCA_004355085.1. Lineage (NCBI taxonomy): Eukaryota > Fungi > Basidiomycota > Agaricomycetes > Hymenochaetales > Rickenellaceae > Rickenella > Rickenella mellea. The sequence continues at coordinate 139,439 of ML170171.1, read as the reverse complement.
CCGGAGGTTCGTCACACTTCAGTTACGCCACATTCTCTCTTGGAGTTGACTATATATGCAGGCTTGTCTTGACACCGCAGACCGTAAGGTATAACTACCTGTCAGGGTAGGTTTGGGGCTTCGCGTTCCCTGTAATTCGATTAAAATTCTATTGAAGGATGCTTATTCTGCACCCGACGGAGAGGCTGGTGTATCTCAACGAGTGGGTCCCATTCTCGTCATCTTTTATCTCCAAGTCGAACCACTCAGCTTCGAGCAGTTCTGTAATGGATTACTTCCGACCCTTGCGTTTATTCTGCATACTGTACGATTACACATATGAAGAAGTCGAGAAAGCCGCTCGGGCACGCCTTGAGGAAACATTCATGAACAAGTTACAACATCGCCTCGAACCACTAAAAAGGCGTCGACACAACAGCACGACTTGAGGGAGTGATACCTGTGAACATTTGCTGTTCGCGATCCCTATTGATCTAATTTTATCTACTTTTTATGTATCGTATCGGTTGTGCATACAGTAGCCGGTTGTAACTTTACGTAACATGTTTCGAACCTGAACAAAAGCCAGCGCGCTTTTGAAGGGTTGTTCACCGCGACAACTTGAAGATGCGGACCTCCGTTATGGATCTTTCTGAGGAGAGTGCGCTTGATGTAGCCCAACAAATTGCACATGCATCCTGCGAAGCTCACCCAGTATCTGCGCGAATGCGTCCTTTTCAAGATTTAGGATCGTCGAGCAAATCCATTCTAGTGTCACTCTCAGACGGCACAGACGTGGTGGTCCAGCTGAGGGACACGGAAATCGACACTTCCGCGGTGGCACTTGCCAATACTTTACTTGGGGATGTTGTTCCCCTGTCTCGCGCCGCGAAGACATCCGCAGTGCAGGCAGCATACATTTACCCATCTATTGGAGGAAAGCTCTGGACGGAAAATGAAGTTCCACTTGAAGGTGATGTGTCAATTGCGTCCCAGCTTGCGAGTCTTCTCGCAAGGCTCGCGCTTCCGATGGAGAGCACGTCCATGATTGACCGTGTCGTCGTGCCACGGCTTCGACGAATAGTGGCGAAGGAGCACATTCCTAGTGATGAACTAAAACAACGCATAGACGATATGGTTCACACTACTGAACATCTTAGAGCTCTACCTCTCGCCATATGTCCATCTGACTTGGACCCTAGTCATGTGAGTAATGCATTTATGGTGGTGGTACTGATGGTACTCATCCCATGTGCCTTCGACGCTCTAAGGTAGTGATTGATGAAGATTTTAACGTTACCGGTCTCATTAATTGGGAGACGACTACACTACTTCCATTGGGGATGAGCGCGTGGGCGATCCATCCCTTGTCGACTAGCAACAAAGGAGGTGTTGACATCCTTCTCGAAAAGACCAAGCCAATGGCGGAGGCGTTCTGGAAAGAATTCGTCGCGAACATGCCACACCATCTACAAGCACACCAGCGCACATTAATCGACGCGATGGAAATCGGGTTGGTGTTCTCCGCCTTCCCCGAAGGCAAGGAGACTAGCGAAGATGCAATCAGACTTCTTCCTACGCGGCTCGAATGGCTGCGTGACACCTTTGAACCATTATGCCGCACTCCACTTGAACGAATCGTTGAAGACTAGCGCATGCCGAACCAGCTTTCCTCACCACCGCAGCGGATCACTTGTCATTTCCACCCATTTCCACAGGGTCTCGTGTTATTTTGGATTACTTCGATGTTTTCGCTTCTTGTTCCTTCTCCACACCATCCTCACGGTTGCCAGCATGATTCTTTATGTATTACAACATGTCTCCGACAGCCCAAACTCGATGTAACAAAGGAAATCTCTGTTGTGCCGCGAATGTGCATGTTTTACATTTGCCAGTCTTGATGCAAATCAATGCTACAGCGCTTAGAAAACCTTGCATGGGATTGATGCACACACAAGTCCATGAAGTAAACTGGTTCCGCAAGACGTCGATAGTACCGTGGACATTGTTCTTTTGTTGATTGGCCGAAAAGACGCTTTCTCCACAGACGTGCAATTGCAAATAATAAACTGCAGCAAGATCAGCTGAAAACGAGCTGTCAAATATTATGCATATATCTTGTCAAGTATCGATCCAATGTATATGAAGAATCGAATAAACATGCGTGTTGTCGCGTGTTTCAGGATTAACATACCCGTAAGGTCCTTCAAGGTGCCTCTCCTTTACTGGCAAGATATGCTGCCAGCGGGTCCGCCCACACTTCATATGTTACCACTTTGAGATTTTGGTCGAAGCGTAAGGAGTAGGTAAACGTCTCCTGCCAGCTCGTCGATGTGCTCGACCATGTGAAACGCGCTTGTCCTCTCACCGACACTTTCAAAACCTCCGCATCGACAATATAGTCCGAAAAGCTCATGTTTTCGTATGACAAAAGGGATGCAATGGTTTCAAAGTATTTTCGTATTCCATCAGTCCCTTCATATTTGGACCCAGTGAATGGGAGAATGGGGAGGCCGTGCTCATAAGCAAAAGGTATTTCAGAGGACGAAAAATAGTCTAGGAGACGATCCAGTGGTTGCTTAGCCGCAAAAGCGTTGCAGAAGGCCTGTGCAGCTGATTGAAGCTCCTGTCTGGAAACCGGGGCCCTGGTTGTCGTCATCATCTGAAAAAGCGTGACCGAAGTCTTATAGAGGTCACACTCACAGCCACGAGGTTGCCTTGCTCTCTTTCCTCTTTCGACTCGTTCTCCTCATCGTCGTCAACGACATCGACGAACACTTCCCCGTCGTCTCTGCAATTTCTACTGTATTTCATGAATTTCTCTAGACAAAGGTCTCTCCAATGACACCCCGCCCCTCCTTGGCGTCTTCGAAACCACGACCATCGTCCGCCATCTTTATTGGGAGCGTTCCAAATCAATCCAGCCCTCAGCTGCCAGATCTTCCAGAACCACCTGACAGTCCAACAACCTCTTCTGGTCTTCCTTCTCCACCAGCAACCAACTCCACAGGAAGCGGCAGCACTGGCGACGCGAGTACAAACATTGGCAGCGTCCGACGACCGCTCAGTTCCCACACACTGAATATGCAGAATGGCGATGGCTCTTCCTCCAGCAGCTCTCAGAGTAAAACTAAAGGCTCTAGCGAGGACGAGGGTGCTGATGAAAATGAGGAGGATCATACTGCGAAGCTTTCCGATGACCGAAGACGGCTGCTTAGTTCTCCACGTGTTAGCGAGAACGCTTCGACATTACTACGCGTAAAGAGTCTTACACAACGTAACCGCGCGGTATGTACACTTAATTCCTCATAACTTGTCTTGGTTTTACTTCCGTTGAATGATTTCTTTGAACACGGAGCAATGATCAAATTTACTCCTTTTGGGGTTATGACGCACTGATGAAGAGTATTCGCCACGACGCTATTTGGAAGACTCCCCAGCGAGCCTCAATAGCCAGAAGCGTATCTCTTTTGATGCCTTTCGCGGTTTATGATACTTCTCGTCTTTCCCCAGAGACAACTTTTGTTCAAATTCTCACGCTAATTTTTGCACCTTGCGTTCATTTTACGAGTAACTGAGCGCTCGTGTTTCATCCTACATAGGTCCTCGACAAACTCACGTCTATATCCTCTGGCTCTCGTTTATCCACGCCATCTCCCAGTCGACATGTACGATCCCCAGCGCCACCGTCTTCCGCTTCCGCCTCCTCTTCAACTTCCTCTTCCCGCCTTGCGCCGTCAAGCGTTCGCCTGCCACGTCCTGCGTCGTCATCAGGCATGTCTGGTTCTGAAACAGAGCGTGAACCGATATCGGCTACAGGCTATGAATCGGACGATCAGTCGGTAACACCGCAATCGACATTCACTGCACCGTCGCCCCCACGACTGCGCCGAATATCTGCACCGGCGTCGCCAGCGAGACATTTGGCTTTGGCGCGTGTATCGGAGGATGGGCGCGACACTTCGCCGCCACCAACGGCCGCTCGGAGGAAACGAGTGACCATGACAGAGGGCGTGGGGGCTGCGGATATCGCAGCTGCAGCATTGGAGGCGGTGGCCAACTCGCGGCAAAGTCCGACCAATATGACGGGTCGGCGGCGGCAGCCCCTTCCGCGAGAGTTCCGAGATGAACACGGTGGTGTAGAAAACTTTGTAAGGTATTCGTACGACTGTCGATTCAACTTCACTAACATTGTGTCTAGGCGGATGAACCCTCGACACCTCATCGTACACTGTCTCCCGGCGTCCATGTCGGTCGCAGTTCTCCGTCTCCAAGGTCACATACGTCTGCTCTTAACGAATCGCCTACCTCACCTCGCTTAAAACGTTTCTCAACCGTGCGTGAAATGACACGGCGACACCAAACACGCTGGCTTTCCCAAGATTTAGCGTCAAATCCCGATGATGGCGATTCGATTCAAGATGTTGAGAGGCGACAGACCCGGCGAGCGGGAAGCACAGAGAGCCCGTTTGGACCCGGAGGCCGGAGTGTGGTTAGTGAGAGCCTTCGCGCCGCCGGTCTTGCGAGAAGGCGTGATAGCAATGATGACGTTTTCAATGGAGAGACTGGGCTGCAGGTCGCTCGGAGAATCAGACTGAGTGGCGGACTAGGGACTCGTCCCTCGATAGCAGACAATTACCGTGACGATCATGGTGGATCGTCTATCCATTCGGGTTCTCTTTCATTGGAGCCTCGCACGCCGGCTAATGCCTCACAGTCGACCCAACGACTACTCAACCGAAATACCCAATCCGTCATGTCATCCCGCCCTTCGACTTCCATGGCTGCATACAACGAGGAGCCGCGCACCGCTCCGCCGCAGCTCCGCTCGCAACGTTCCGCCTTTCCGATATCTGAACGAGATCGACAAGCCCTTGTACCGTATGATTCTTCTTCTCGACCATCTTCGCAAGCACAAAACGCACTTCCGGACAGAACCTACGCATCACCATCAACAGTCGGCAGGCGTAGCACAATGACTCCATTTTCACTCAACTCCAGTACCTCCACCTCAGAGCATACTAGATTGATGCTTGAATCACTTGGAATGTTCGAGTCGCAGCTCGCACGTCTTCCGTCCATGGGCACAACAACAACGCTCACAGTACCTGAGCTCTTTCGCTCCGCACAGAATATTGTGCACTCTGCAAATACGTTGAATACTCTCCTGCGCACCGGAACATCGCACGCACTAGAGGAACAGATCGAAGCAGAAGTGGGCGATGCTCAGGACCAAATGGACCCCGCAGATATTTGGCGTAACGTTGGCGGTGAATATAGGGAGAGTTTGAGAGTGAGCGATGAACTCGTACGTACTATGACGAGTTTCTTGCTAGGCATTGGGAAGTTGTTGAGGGACACGACCAATGGAACGTCGCAACATGCGCGTGGATCTTCTTTAGATGAGAACGCAGCCAGACGAGGAAGTCCCGACGTCATTCCTCCGAGGGATGGAAGAACCAGTGCGGAGGGTACGAGAGTTTCTAATGGTAGCGGTGGGGGTCTTAGACGCAGTTGGCAACCGCCACCAAGAGATCGTGACCGAGAGGAGGACCGTGAGGGGGTAGGACGTCGTGCGCCGAGTCGAACAGAAGCGTTCAGTGGACGACCGCAGTCTTCGTTGGACAGAGCGCGCGATCGGGATCTGAGGCGAGACTCAGACGCCGCATCCAGTGCTCAGCGCAATGCCTCTCGTCCATCCTGCCCATCTCGCGGGTCAAGAGAGAAGGAACTGCCCTTAGCGCCAACCCCGAATGTCACTCCTTCCCCATCTATCGAAACTTTCCGAGAGCATGACTACGAACCGTCACCGACACCCGCGGTTCGCAATCAAGGTATCGAACGACGTAGAACCGTTCAAACAGTCTCTGTTCCCCCTCCTTTGCAAACTCTTCCCTCAGAATCGTTACTCCAACGCAGCATTTCGGCAAGTACAAGTGGCAAGAGTGTACGACACAGTAAAGTGTCCACGGCGTCCAACGCAACTGTTCGCGCAACGTCCATCTTTCCCTCTATCGCAACATCGAATCCCACGACAGCCGTCACGCAAGCGTCGGCTTCGGCATCCCCCGAAAAACGACCGTTTCCTCTGCGCGCTGACACGACTGGCTCGGTCTCTCGCGCATCCGGGAGAGCCTTGGCCGGTCTTCAAAAGCAGTACGAGCGTGACGGCCGGAAACGCACCATTTCATCGACTTCCAACATGGAGGAGAACCTCGTGGTAGCTTCTCCGATTACGAGGTCAGGCTCAGAGACGGAAAGACCCCCGGAATCGTCGCGACGGACGATAAACAGAGTACGGGTTTCGTTGGACGGCCCTGGACCAAGTAATATTCCGTCTCGCTCTCCGCCCACAGAAAAGAAAGATCGCCGTAGAACTGTAACAGATATCTTCTCCCGCGGATGACATACCCGCACGACATACCCGAAAGGACACTTTTCTCGCTCTTTATAATGCGCTCCGTCCGAATAATAATTCCAGACTCCTCTGTATCCCAGAAGTTTCTTTTTGCTCTTTTTATTGCAGTCGTGTATTGCCGCGCACTGTTGTTTCAATCCATCCTCTCCTTCAGATGTATGCTCAATTGTCTGTTCCTTTTTTCATTCTTGGGCCAGTCGTATCCATTGTAGCACGACACGAGTCATGTAACAAGTGACGCTCTCAAGCGAAATGTAGTCGTCACCAAAAATTTGTCGGCGTGACGCAATTTGAGATTTACGGCATTTGGGCATTGTCCTCTTCACCAGCATGTTGTTCTGTCCAACGTGTGCAAACCTGCTTGTCATATCCACGGAAACGGGGTACAACAAGTGGGCGTGCAATACGTGCGCCTATGAGTTCCCCATCACGAAGCAGGTGCGCAATTCTGACCACGTTCACCGCGGCTTTGTATCAATACTTTGGACAGATGACTTCGAGAGAGAGATTGACAAGAAAGGAAGTGGATGATGTTCTGGGAGGAGAAGCTGCCTGGAGTGATGCAGATTCTACCGCAAGTGAGTTTGCAAATATCCTGACTTGGTGAACACAATTGAACGAATAAACCGCCCACTAGTCGCGTGTCCAAAATGTGATCACGACCGCGCGTATTTCTATCAGTTACAGATAAGATCGGCCGACGAGCCCATGACGACCTGTAAGCCTGAGTTTTCTCTTCGGTGACTTTGTGAATTTACTGCTTTCCGTCCGCAGTTTATCGGTGAGACTCCAAACTCCTCTGACGCTGAACTCAGCTGACTGGATTTAGATGTGCAAAATGTACCCATCAGTGGAGGGATGGATGATCTGCCGACTTTGTTGATCTTGGGTTCCGTCTGGTTTGGCGGCTACCTTGTTCTGCGTTTCCTCTGAGGATTACCCGCCACTGGCAATTCATCAAAATCAGTTATACCGACTCCCATCTTTAACGGATGAAGAGTACCTCCTGAACGGCGTCAATGGATCACTTCAAGCCCTCATACTTTGAAACGAGTCATCTGATGTTGTTCAGTCGTAGAACAATGGGTAAAGATAAATCCATCCTCAGCCCAACCTCTTCGAGCGCAGACTGTTTTTTACTAGCACCCTCATTGGAAATTTTTTAAATTACTGGATTGTCCGTGATACAACCGACGCGTCTATCTGTTCTCAGGATCTTTACATCATGATGACTACTTTCAATCTGGGATATCCAGAGTTATTACGTTCTTCAAGAATGCGGAATACCCGACTGGTATTCACTTGTCTTCACAGCTCGCTACGGAGGCCATCTGTCTCGTTCGGGTTGATAGCAGCCATCCAATGCAAACATTTGTCTTCCAATGAGGAACTCCTTCGCGCCTGAAGGTGACGACATATAAGACCATCATTCCTACTGAGGTTCGCTCATCTAGCCTCACTTCTCATTAAGTTCACTGCATATTCTCACGTCAACTCTGATATACTCTGATAAGTGCTAATTGCTGTGTTTCGACCACTCAAGCGCGCTATTGACTCCAGAAGGAATCCGTCTATTGCCCCTGAAGTTTAGCCTATTTGAATGGGATCTAATGAAGATTCGGATTGGCGGTCATGCGAAAATCCCTCATCACGATTGCAATGGAAGATTTATGTCCTCGAACACAGGTTTTATGAATCCCGCAGCGAAATGCCCAAGTTCATGGGCACTGATCAACCTATGGATGCGTTCAATCCACCATTATTGACACGAATTAAAATCAGCTTAGGTCGACAGTGACGTATAGGAAGACAGCTCATACTGCACAGTATGTGCGATCATTTACGGACACTTCAACAAGGTTGCACCGTCTGGTCGGTTACCGGCCATGTCCGCACCTTGGGCGCCTGATATCGCTGCGATGATTCGAATAAATATGTATGTTCATGATCGGATGTAGTTAATGGATCAGCCTTGCGAAGTCCATCAATAGATGGCCAAGACATTTCGCCCTCAAACATCCACCACTCCCAGCTTTCGCCGATAGAGAATTTCCATTTTGATGTATCGATGCCATATTTTCCACCGTGACTGATTCTTCTTCTCGACTCGCAGCCTTACCGTTTATACTTTGCAACGTGGGCATTCAATACCGTCACAACGAGATGCGCAGTGATCCGGAATACGTATCATGCACTCGTGACTGGCAGCGACGAACGGAGGCGATCTACGAGGAGCTGGCTTTGTCCAGTGGTGGGACCCACTTGCGTCCATAATGTATATTCGTTCCCCATGACCTCACGAATGAGCGCCGTGGTGGTGGACTGTAAACATTCGAATGGTCTATTTCAGTCCAACTGACCTCCCACGTTTGCCTTTGAATTACATTACAACGAGGCCCTAAGGTTTCGAATGTAACCCGCCAAATGGATCGTCGCCTCCAGCGCAGGAATGCATTTGCGCATTAAATGAACTCGGAGATGGAGGAAACATGTATTCCGACAAGGGCGGAGTTGGTGCGGGCATTCCGAAGTTTGCGCCACGAAAGAACGTCTCGGACTTGGAATCATGTACTGAACTCCCATCGGCGCTAACTTCATATTCCACTAGTCCTCTCACGGCGTTGCAACGGCACACCTCTGCGAAAATTGGCACCGCGCACTCGGATGCCAGCCTTTGACAGTCTGCCTCGCTGGTTCTACTCAGACATCGTGTTATTCAGTAAAACGTTGGCCTAACCAATTCTTGATCGGCATCCGCGGGACTTCCCTCTGAACTTGAGGACGTCAACTTTGTCCGAACTCGAGAATGTGCTCACAATTCTGGACGATCGCGTGTCGAACTTGTGCCTTGCAGCTCACAGAAGAGTCTACTTTTGTGGGATTGATGACCACGGGTTAACCTACCCTGGGCCTCATGGCTCTCCTTGTAATAAACTTCTGCAACGGTATCTGAAAGTTTCCCCGCTTGTTCATGACTCCCACTCAGACCTGCTGCGAAAGGACGAGGCGTCCTGCAGTCAGCCTGCTGTTCGATCAAGCAACTGGTTCGCTATCTTGGCCTTGAAGACATTCATATCTACGAGCCAAGAGCGTTCAGTCCCCCACCTCCGCGCCACTCACTTTTCTCTATTTCCTGTACGACATGTCACGACAACCTTTAAAATCCTGCTTGAAAAAGGGTAGCTCGAGGCCATCCACGCCTGTCCCTCGGGCCCCCTTTCTTGGGTGCGTTGACCTACCCGGTGTAGAAACTCCCCAGATTGAGAAACGTGCCCAATTTAATTCCAGTGCGCAACATCGTCGCTGGCGGTCCTAGTTGGGGCATACTGACGATACCTTATCCAGTTTCCCAACCGCCGTACATTACGGCACACCTCTCCGTCACCCATCCTGCCTACATGCCAACCCCTTCCGTGTGCACTGCCGTCAATTTGCACAAGACACTTATCCTCCCGACAAACGGCGAGACACTCGTGATTTTCGACGTCGCTAAGCCATCGTCGAGCATACACACACGCAGCCCGATCCAGAAACTCAGCTCTGCCCAGCGCGACAAACTTGCGGCACATGAAGGCTTCACGAGCATCACCCTCGGTTGCGTTGATTTCCCCTCTAAATGGAAGATCAAAATTAAGCGCGACGATGGAATCCGATGTGGGGACATCTTCGATGTCATCTACGAGTTTCTTCGCAAGCCACTGAGCGAGGCTGAGATCAACGACATCCCAGAGTCTCGCAGGTCGGCATGTGAGAAAGCTTTCAAGCAGAGGTGTCGAAAGAAGCCCGTCGGCTTGTCCGACGTCGAACTGAAAGAGGGTATGAGGAGGGTGGATTACCTAGCCGGCAAGTCCATGTTCGGTGGGATCTATTTACCCGATCATGCCAGCGCCAAACTCGACAAAACCCGTTGGATGATGAGGCTTATTGAAGCGCCTTGATGGCATTGGTTAACGACTTACCGCACTCGTCTCTCCGAGTGTACGACCTTTGATGTTCGTCATGGATCCTTCGAAGTGTGACTATATGCTGACTCGAACGACGCTTTAGGAACTAATCACTCCTCCCCTTCAACGCCAGCCAGGCGAATCCCGTCTCACGACTGTATCCATGTCACACATTACCCCCACTTACGTTCGATACCCGTCACTGTACAACACTCGCATTGGACTTATCATTGGTTCTTTTTCTTTTCCAGTTGGGCTGCCAGACGGACGACGTGGAGTTCTCCGCTGACAAAAGATACAGTGGTGCTCACGGCGTCTGTCTGCTTTGGCTTAGTTATGTCTTTCCCGGTCGAGAGACGCTCGTCGTATGTTGCACTGACTGTATTCTCATTCTATGCATTTTGCCTTTCTTGCGGCGCATCTTGGCTTTGCACCTCTATTTCTACGTACAGTGTACATGAGGCACCATGTATGAACACTCAACTATGAAGTATGCAAGTTTCCAATACAAAATACGAGAGATATTGTTCAGTCAACCACTGCGATATAACATTGAGCAGGCATACACATGCAGACACTAGAGGGGGGAGAAGACATCGATAGGGACGGGATGGTGGATGTATCGCGGCCAAAGGGTGTGTCCATATCGATGGGATACAATTGGAAATGAATCGATCACATCAAGCACGAGGTTGGAGCTTTGAAGCTCCACTAAAGCCTCATGTTGTACGGCGTCAAAGTAGTTGTGTGGAAAGTCCGAGTGAGCCCGGACGGCAATTCCAGAAGATAAGGCTTACTAATTAAAGTGCTCTGGCGCTCGAAAATTTATGATGGATCATGGGAAGGATAGAGGTGTTCCGTGGACGCCGGAGGGCTGGCGCTTTCTGGAGAAACGGAGATGGGCTTCGTGGCGAAAAGATTAGCGTTCGCCTTTCGTCAAAGTTCCGCCAATTTCAGTTTGGCCACCAGAGGCGCCTACTGCATTTGGACAACGCAGAGGGGAACCCCGTTACATGTTCGTACAGATCGAGAGTGACAAGGCGGGTATTCTTGAGGTGGGTGGTGGCGGACAGCGCTTGGCATGCAAAAAGTAAATAACGGAGCGTAGGGGGAGGATGAATTACTCACCGGGGAACCAGGCTTTCCCCTGGTTGTCAGTAATGTACTATGCAAAAGTTAACGACGACACACCTTATCCAACCTGAGTAGCGGAATCAAGCATCGGGGGGATCGTCAGAACCCTCCGACTGCGCTGTGCGTCGTGTCAAGGATGAGACCGAGAAGCCATGGACAAGACAGCACGGTGGCAGCCCGAGTTCTGATGCTTGAATGTCGTCTCCTTTAACTTGTGTGGATATCTCCCCCGCCTGCAGGAGGTCCATCACGAAGCCCGGAGTCCGGCCACGATGTCGCCTACTTACGCTCGTCCGCAGTAAGGGAGTCGCCAGGCGGTGGAAACGTCAACATCCTGTTGTTCTGTTCCACCCAGCTGCAGCTTCCCCTACCACCGCAGTGGTATAAGGCCGGTGCGGAAGAGTGGCATCCAAACTCGAGGGGAATGCGTTTTTATCCAGTCACATCAGCGAACATCGTGGCCGTTAGAAGTCAAGCAGGTGAGAGAGTGAAGGAGGGAATTGGCCGGACAGAGGCTGACTACGGGTTTTTATATGCAGCCAAAGTGGCGGTGCATAATTAATAAAGTTCAGAACTTGAAAACAACCAACGCGTCGATGTGACGGTCGCGCGTAGCACGTGCAGTTGTCACTGAAAATTTTCAACCGTTTCGTTTGATTCAAATGTGGAGGAAATTCAATTTTTGAAATAAACCGTTTGAAAGTGAGGAAGGACTCTGCGACGATGACACGGTCAACTCTATTTGGCCGTTCCCCACATAGAAGCAAGGCTTTAATTTTTTCGATATCAGTTTGGTGATGAAATTCTCACCGATCCCCTGCGGTATACGTATCTGGTGACACGAATCTCATCGAAGGAAGGGAATTACCATTAACATAAATGGTATTATCTAGATATCTTCGTCAGTATGCCAGTCCTTCTGCATCCCATACAACATAGAGCAGCATTTCTTCCTTCCTAGATGGCTTTGGGGGTCTGGCGTTGTGTTCGACGGAAAACTGAATGATTTGCATCCGAGCGGTGATAAGATAAGCCTGTTTAAGGTTATGATAAGATTGGCGCTCGCAGGAGTTCTTACACGTCATGACGCTTGCAACGTGTGAACCATGAATCTACGATGGAGATACATGGTTTCCGATTACACGCCGTGAGTTCGTCTGGTGTACATGATGAGAGGAGAGTACGAGACTAGGGTAGGCCTGTTTGACGATCTCGAAGGGCCTGGATAACCATGGAAGGTTCTGAGGGTGTGTTACATAAGGTCAAACGCTGACAAACAATTGCCTTGTCTGCGCGCACTGCTCTTGCTCTCAACCACATCCTTGGCTTTCATGGATAGCAATCAACAGAACAATGCTCCCCAGCAGCCTTTGGATCAACGCAACTACCAGAGTCTTGCTAATTTCATGGAGTATATCTACGGTCGTTCCGGTGCACAGGCTGCCACTGCGAACTCTAATCACGATGACAATGAACCCAACTCCCAGAGCTCCCAAGCAACGTCGACATCTAGCAATCAAGACTTATCTCAGGACCCAAATTCGTCTCCTAGTCGCATGTCTCGGGAATCTGACGATGATGACATACCAGCGCTTCTCGATGTCACCGACTCTTCGGACTCGGAAGATGAGGACGACGACGACGCCATGTCGGTTGCGGATGCTCTTTTTGACGAAATCAATGAAAATCGTAACCCTGAAACCGCTCAATCGATTGGTGACGGTGCTTTACCCTCCTCTCAATTCACATTCAACTCCTCTCCTGTTGCCGAAGCGCGTACTGGTATGAGACGTGCGCGTGTGGACGATGACTCAGATGAAGAAACAAACGACCATGTTCCCGCACCTCCGTCAGCGCAGTCTTCATCCTCCCAGTCCTCGCTGAACCCATCCCGCAGTGGTACACCATCACAAACCGGCCGCGGCACCCGTCCTCAACCTCGCACAGCGCAGCCCCCACTCAGAGCTCATATTCACCATCCTTTATTCGGAGGCTTAGGCCGTGGTGCACCCCCGCAATTGGATGTTCGTAATTTATTCAGTCATATTTTTGCACCAGGTGGTCCGTTAAACACTCCTAACCGTGGTAATGCCAACGCCGCCCCTGATACCCCTCCACCAACCACCAATGCAAACGCGGCTACCCCACCCACTCCAAATCCAGACCATGGCGTAACTTTCACCGTCAATCCCGGCCAAGGCATTCCTCCACATCTCCCAAACCCGATGGGGCCAACCACCCAAGGATTCTTTGATATCACGATGGGCATTTTCGGTCCTGTGCCTCCTCAAGGACCTGCGCAAGCTCCTAATGAACAACAAGGAGCCAGAGGTGAAGAAGCGGCTCAGCCTCAGCCGCAGACCGCGGGGAATGGGCAAACTAACGTGCCAATGAACGGCCCACCTCCCCAATTCTTCGAGGACATGTTACGCGCGATGTTTGGTGGTGCTATGGGGATGGGTATGCCTGAGACTGAGGATCCAGAACGTGCAAAGAAGCTCGTCGATGGCCTAGAAATTGTGTCTCACGGCTTGGTGAAACGTCTAGAGATTGTTGGCGATGCACCCGGCGCACATCAGGATGAAAGTGGCACGGGGGAGGGAGGTTGCGCAGTTTGCTGGGACAAGCTCCTTGATGCCGAAGGGGACTCCTTCAAAACACATGACAAATCGGGAGAGGGCGAGTATGTTGGACATGACGGTGATTCAAATCCGGAAGGCAACTCATCTGCACCCACGAAACACGAAGGTGACCTTATGAATATGTCTTTCAGTCGTTTAAACTTATCGGATACTTTTCACGTTGCAGCTGAGCAGGAGCCGAAAATCATCGCCCTTCCTTGCGCACACGTCTTCCATGCATCATGCCTCCTCCCATGGTTCTCGAGACCAAGACACACAACATGCCCTGTCTGCCGATTTAATATAGATCCTGAAAACCTCACGTATGTCTATCGGCCACCGCCAAGGCCAGCTACCCCCGCAGCAGCCCCTCAAGCAGCACCGAATGCCACCGGTGGACAGAATACGTTCACTGGAATTCCACCTATTCCGCCATTCGTTCCTCCGCAGGCGGCGAACGCCGCCCAACCTTCAGCCGCAGCGCCAGGTGGACAACAACCTCCTACACCTACTGGTATGTTCGCCGGCGCGATACCGGGTCTCGGTGCTGGTGCACTCCCCAGGGATATAAGAGCACAATGGAGTGCATTCGGTCTTCATCCTACCCGCGGCTGGATACCTCTCGGAACACCTGCAGGCCCCGGACCAGGTAACCCTGCACAACAGCCTGCGCCGCAGACTGAAGGAGGTAACGAGGGCGCGGTCCCTCACACCCAACGTCAGCCTGTACCACAAACTGAAGGTGCCGCCGGTGTTCCAAATCCAGGCATCGGCCAACCTGGTGGGACGCCAGGAATGTGGAACTTTCCACCTCCACCTCCCGACTGGAATCCTCTTGCGGGGATGAACATGCCTGACATGAACATTCCAGGGATGAATCCTCCGAACGGCAACAACGAGGAGGGTAATGGCGAACCTGGGAGGACCAGGCAATTCTTGACTGTTGGCTTCGACGTCACCATCATGACTACGCCAATCATGGTTCCGGGTGAAGATGGAAATGAAGAAGGTGATGAAGACCCGAATGGCGAACCCCCCGCACCTGGCAATCCAGCACCAGCGGAAGGCGAACAACCTCAGGCAGGTATGCCTCCAAGTCCTGCCGAAGCGTTTACGATCTTCCATCACTTCATGACTACTCGCCCACCTCCTGGGGATGGAACTCCCAGAGCCCCTGGCACGCAAGGTCGCCAACCGCAGCCGAAAAAGGAATGGACACCGCCTGCGCCGCCCGGACTTACTCTTCGCCAAAGAGTTGAGAAAAAAGAGAGGGAGGCAGGGTTGCGTTGTTGGGATATCAGTTGCGGCGTCGGTCCCACTGATGACGACCCATCACCCGACGAACTGGCGTCGTCCTTGAAACAGATATCCATTCGCTCGGCTGATGGGGCTCCGTCGTCGACCGTTTGCGAACATAAATTCCACCCATCTTGCCTGGTGTCCGCTGAACGTGTCGCTGGTTGGCGGGAAGGAGACAATGACAGCCTCGGCGCATCCGAACATGTCCAGGTTTCCTGTCCAGTATGCCGCGCCATTGGGCACGTTGATAAGGAGGAGTGGGACGAAGGTGTCAGGTCTGCTTAAATGTTACGAATTGCCATGCACCCCTTCCATACCAATTTGGACCGCATCACGAATCCTATTTATCTGCCATCACCAGTCGTTTGTTTGCTTTCAGCTTGTCGAATTGCAATGTCTGCTCGCTACTCAGTACTATTATTACACAGATACTGCATAATTTGTAAAAGTAGCTAGAAAATAGACGATAATACATCTTGTCTTTTGTTAAATCGTAATACAGCAGCTTAGTATTGGGTTGAGGCGAGTGTACAGTCGATCAGTACAACTCGGCTATTAGCCGAGCACGTGCGCTGATGGCCGCACTGGGTCGGAAATGCGCCGTTTCCGAGGCGTGCGACATCGTAAATAATGAATAATTACGACTTAGGGCGCGCTCGTCGGCGGCAGCGATGAGCGTGCTGTCCTCGGAGCTTCAAACAGCGACCGACAATTAAATGTAAATTATGTAATACCGACTTTGGGTTTTTTTGTAATAATTTAACGATGCAAACAGTGTTCGGCACATTATGACGGCCCGCCATAATGCATGTATCTGTCCGAAAGTCGTCGGTGGTGTCCCGAACGTCGTTCGGAGTTGTCATGTTCGTAACCCTTAATTTTAAATTACTTACTGTAATGCTTCTTCCTCACTTTTTGGAGTAAATGTAACAACTCCGAACGACGTTCGCGACAGCGCCGACGTCTTTCGGACGATGCGGCGCCGCGGGCTTCTTCACAATATGCCGAACACCGTTAAATTTATTCCGAACCTCCCAAATAGGCATTACCTAATTTACATTTAATTTTCGGTCGCTGTTTGAAGCTCCGGGAACGGCGCGCTCATCGCTGCCGCCGACGAGCGCGCCCTAAGTCGTAATTATTCATTATTTACGATGTCGCACGCCTCGGAAACGGCGCATTTCCGACCCAGCGCGGCCATCAGCGCACGTGCTCGGCTAATAGCCGAGTTGTACTGATCGACCCATCCCTCGGTTGAGGCACCGATGAAAGTTGTTTGGTTCAAAGGGCCATGCCAAATACCATAGTTTTGATTCTTTTGAACACCTGACTTGACATCATATTGTGACTGTGAATCAGTTCGTTCTCAACGATGGATGAATCTCTCGAGCTCCCAAGTCTCACTCCAAAAATTCCGCAACCCACAGATTCCACAGAAGGCGCTGACGAACAATCTTCGGGTGAAGAAGATGGTGGACCGGATTGGACGAAAATCCCGTTCGTCATATTTCAGAGTCCGTGGTGACCTTGATGACCCAACTTACACAGATCTGGAAGTTCTAAATTTTCTGTGCGTCCGGTTATACCTAAACGCGGTGAAAAGGACTTCGAACCCAGCGAAGGATCAGCGCTGCAGCAACATATGTTAGGTCAAATGCGCTCTGCAATGTTTGATGCCCTGAATGTCCCAAGAACCGCGTCAAAGTGAGAGGCATAATTTGAACCGAAAATTTGCAATGAACCTGTTTAATTTTATGTAGTAAATCTATCAGCTACGCCATTTGGATCCCTCACCTTAGAAGGGCACATGTCACGGTTGCGCGAGGAACACTCTTCAATGGCATGGGGCATTCTGTGCCTCGACCTCTTTCACCTGGTGAAGACGATTCTCTTGGGGAGGAGAAGCTACATAAGCGATTGGAACTGCTTCCAGAGGAGACACTCTACCTTATTGAAAGAGGAAGCATGTTTTGCTGGATGGAAGGCGACGTTCCTACTAATATTGGACCTGCATGGGAGGATGTTGCTGGTTTTCCTATTTCAGTGCAACAAGCATATGCAGAAATGATAGGGAAGGATGATTTGACGCTGGAAAAGTATCAAGTTGGTCCATTCCCGTTGTTGTCCTGTTGTTTTGCTGACGAGAACCCCCGACTCAAGATTTACGCATACTTGAAGCGGTTGGGATACGTTGTGACACGCGCTCGACCACCTACCCCATTTTATCCAACGCCTGCCCCGTATATTCCCAAGAGATCTATGTTCAATTGGTTACTTCGATTTTGGGGGAAGATATTTACCGGTATATATGCACTATTTTCGCGAAAACGAAACTGGTGGCGACCTCTGCATCTTGGCGGCTGGTGGGATAAACACACTAATTACGGTCAGTCTTCAAGCAAGTGCCAGCATTCGATCGCTTCATTTTATTTTGTCTAGCTTCGATATTCTCGTCACTTAGATTCCTTCCAGCGGGTCACAGCCGGCCATTAATGCCCCACAAATCTACGCAACTAGGGACCACCGGAGACACGACCACGATCACATCGCCGTACACGATTTTCTATAATCTGTACAAACCTTCTACGCCATTCCGAAAGACCGCACCCCCACCGCCAGACTTTTCTCTCGTTGTAGTGGGGTTCGTTGATTGATATCGCTGATCATTAATATGATATTGAATGATTTGGACAGTGCTCGAAAAACGCCGATGCCTTCGCTCCTTGAGCTCACCTCTTTGTTTGACTTGTTACCGGAAGAACCCCTTCCTCCTCCACGACAACGCCACCCAACCCAGTCAAAGCCGTTACCCGTACCACCAGTCCCCGCACCCACAACGTCATCCGTACAAACATCCACGTTAACCCTAGGTTTTTCACGATTGAGTCGGTGGATCTACCCGAATTGGTTCCGTAATGGAGACGCGAAGGTACAGCCAGCGGTTCGAAAAATAAACCCTTTCCAGGCACTGAAGTTTGGCAAGAAAAATATTGTGATCGCAGTAGTGGATGCTGGGACGACAAATTTCTATCGTTTCGGGGAAGGTGCCTTCGAGGAGTGGCCAATGGTGTGATCACTTTATCAACCTATTAGAATTTTTGGCTTTATGTACAAAGATCTGTTACACTCCTAGAGCGGCTACAAACTTCCAATGCACGATATCAGTGAGGCTCGAGATATATTTTTTGGACTTGATGAATGCACATGTGATTGACTTCCATAAGAGGACGATTGCGGTGACGTACCTCATGGGACAGCAACGATGTGCGCCCGTGCCTCCTCTTTGCTTTCGTCCTTAACGTCCCCTCTAAGATGAAGAATACTCGCTTACTATCGCTCTGCTTGTCCTGCACGGTTCTCGCCACACCACTGATTACTGGCAAATTCGAGCACCAATTAATCTTCGATGATTCCTCGGAGTCGCCAGGTTGGGCCGACCCCCGAATAAATGGCGGTCGCATGTTAGACGTACGGCTTGATATAATTTACTTGCGTCACCTAACGCGAACGCGTTTTCTACTTCACATAGTTTACGACGCGGTTCAGAGGAGAGCCACTCAACGTCATAATTTCTGCGAAGTCGGATCCGTTCATCTTAACGGAATCAGGGCTGCACTCTTACGCTAAGTACGCCTTTCTATTCTGCTCATTTAACCTCAAACACCTAACTGTTTTTCATCCATGACGTTTTGACTTCACGCAGGTCTATCGGGTTTTCAGAAGAATGCATGGGATGGCATGTCGGGAACTTGCACCACGCAGACCTTGGCGATGGCGAAGGCAAGCGTGAGGAGCAGTTTCTCGCACGGCAACATTACTTCCCCGTGTGGGGGACATGTTGGGAGAGTGTGAGAGGTACGGTACTATTTTATTCTTTCTTCTATCTTTTCTTCTGCATATCACACGTTTGTCGGGAGTGAAGCGATGCGCAGCGGAAGAATTTAAAGGCTAGCATTTCGTTGTTCCATGTTGCTGCGGGACGACGCATGTGAATTTGATCTCTCCCTGACATACTATATTTGCGTACGTCTTTCCACGGAAGCTAATTTTGACACTGCTGTCATGACAGGTGGAAACCATTTCCGCGCATGGAAGCAGAACGGCACACTGGCTAACACAGGCGCCTGGTTCCTCGCGTACGCTCCACACCTTTTATCTCCACAAACACTCACTCATTGACTGTATGCTATGAACCTGTCAACCTCGACGTCACAGCGTGTCCAAGGAAGAGGTGACTAAATGCGTCCTGCCTGGTCCTTATTATTGTGATCTCTGACGTCAGTTCTTCCTTTCTACTTCACAGAACAGTGGTAAGAACCACAAAGTTGTTGACGACGGGTATAACCTTGGGCGAGACTGGCTCGTGGAGCGTGCGGCCGCCGGCACATATTGGAAGAGTATGTGGTGGCAGGCGGAGGTGGAATGGAACGAGCAGGACTTGCTAAAGCGTGGAAAGAAAGGTGTGTATTTTGAAATTATTTAATAAATCTGGAATTCTAACAATGCACCATATGTACAAGGTGTTAATCACGGCATTGAGCAGGACGGACGTGTCGCTATCTTAACTGTCATCCGCTTGTAGACTTTTTATCATGGATTTTCTTCCATTACGATCTTTTATGAATTTCTTTGCACGACAGTATATCTCATTGACTTATATCCATCTCATCGCTCATATGTATCACATTCGTGTATTTCATTGTAATCGAAAGAAAGAAGTACAACACTTTGCGTCCGAACAACTCCATATTCACTTGTATCGATGCAAATGCTATCCTATTCCATACAACACCTGAATTTCTGCTTTAATTGTTCCTTTTCCTACCAGTGTCTGATACAGCATCGAACCGACCGACCGCACACTCAGTTCGTTGTCGCATTCGTGAACTGCGTCGTCGCGAGTCCGACCTGAGCATTGGTCGTATCATAGACGGAATAGAAGCGTTGCACTGACGGCAAAACCCATGTCAGGACGTGTTATCTACCTGTAAGAAATTAGACTTACAGAACGCAAATCCGTCAATGAAGTCGAGACCAGTGCCACTATTATTTCCGAGCTGTAAAAATTTCAGAACGTTAGTCGAAATCCGAAAGCGACGAGGTCGAGCATCAAGGAAGGTGGGCAGGACGAACATCAGCTGTGACGAGGTAGATCTTGTTTGGATCACCACCGAGCACTTCGTTTTGAGCGCGAGGCCATATTTGGGCGTTCGCCGTCAACTCGTATGTCACCTGCCGAAAAGAGTTCATGAGCGGAATGAATGTGTACGATGAGAAACGGTGTACATTTCCGATTTCAAAGAACAAACTCTTCAGATTATTGAATTGAGTTTGCGTAATAGTCAAGAGTCCAGTCGCCTGGTCGAGAACTCCGCCAGTAGCCTTTTCATACGCCTTAAAGGCATCTGGGACGTATTAGTCGAGGGTTTTTCATTGACGAAATGTTAATCACCTGTGGCTAGAAGTAGAAGAGTGGTGCCAGTGTCGACGATACCCGCTGTTTTGGACAAAATCTTCGTGCCAGTGCCGTATCTATCCGGCGATAAGATACCATGATCAATATACAATAAAATATGGTGCATTTAGGCGTATATATACATACGTAATTGTCTGGTCGATTCCCCAGTAGTTATCTGCCGGGTTCGTTTTCGTGATTGGAACGAAGCTGATCTCGCCAGTTATCTTGGCAGTATCGATGCCGCCAAAAGTGAGTTCACCATTTGCGATGTCGGTCCCTGTAGTGGGCTCGTAGAGGATGCCGATGGAATTTTCGGGAATGGTGCCTTGGGAGGCAAGGTTGTCTGTCACAGTAGGGACGGGTTTACCGGAGGAGAGGGTGCCCTCAGTCAGGTCAACAGGGCCGATTCTGCAGGTTATGTATAAGTATAAGAACGTCCTAATAAATAATTTGTCACTTGCCCCAGGATGCCGTCCACATCGCTGAAACCCGTGGCTGTCGAAGCGACACCGATGCTTTGGTTATGGATGGTAAGACTCTCGCCGAGGGTGACGGTGTCCGTGAATTCGGATCCTTTGAAGCTACCACTTCCATAGCTGACGCTGACGCTGTCTCCGGTCTTCTTGCTGGAGGAGGTCTGCACGTATTTCTTGCCGGCTCCAACCCAGGTGTTGGAGGAGCCCGTGTCAATGAGCAAAGTGTATTCGGTAGGTGGTGTGCCGACGCCAACTTGCATGGTGTAGGTCACTCCAGCGTCGGTAACGTCGATAGAGTTGCTCCCAGGGGCAGGGGGGTCAGCAGGGACTGGCTGCTGGGTGCCGCCGCCAGGTTGTGTCGTGCCGTGTTTCTTGCGAAGAGACAAGGGTCCATGGGGATGCAAACCGGCGAGGAGCTTCTGGGCGCGAGCCCTGTCGCGCGCTAGGATGTGCTTTGCAGCGCCAGGACCAGTATGGGAGAGGTTTGTGCGAATGCGGATCGCATGCATGATGATATGGTGGTGGGCATGGTGATGGTGAGGCATTGTTGTGGAAGGAAAGAAAGAGGGGATTGGGGATCGAGCGAGAGTGAGATGGCTTTTAAGGCGTGGACTGGGAGGGCTAGTCTGGATATAGACTGGTAAAGAAGTTCGCCAGACTGTTTCCCCTTGGAGGCAATGTCATCATGATAGATGTGTGCAAGCAAACAATGCGGAACCAAAAGAGACTGGATTTAATTCTATTCCATCACGTCATGATCGTCGATCGCGTCGTGTTCTCCACGTGACTCCACATTCTGGGGTATTGGCTTCGCTCGCTTCCTCAGAGTCTCTGGAGCAGAGAGATCCATTACCATGAATTTATCCCAACCTGCATCAACAACTCTCGGATTATTATCGCACAGTGTGGCTTCGACTCTAAGGGGTAGATAGCATATATAGACCCTCGATGGCAACAATTCACAGCTTACTTGCTCTCCGGAGATTTACCTCCACCGGAACCGTCAGTCCCATCTGCGTTGCCACAGCCAGACATCGTTGTTCTCCTTTCCACCCTTCTTCTTCGCCTCCACATCCTATCTCCGATGGCGCAGTCCACACTTCGACGTATGCATCATGTCGACCCTGAGGGTCATGCAAGAATTTCCCGTTATGATAAAGCCCCACTGTACGAGATGAATATTTTCCAGAGGAGGCTGTAGGGATAGGCGCCTTGAATTCAATCGCCATTGTCATAGTAGGGAACCAGCTACACCACCGCGCTCAGCGCAAATGAATTTCGGTTTAAAGCTCTGGGCGTTACCTGATGCCTAGACCTTTCCTCTCCTCCTTCGGGATTAATTCAGGCAAGGATTTGAATATGTCACCGAAGAACGCCAGGCTCGCGGGCGTGATCCTTTCCCCTTTGCCTGTCAGCTCAAACCACGCGCCCCATTCCATTCCACTCGTTCGCTCGTCTTCTTTGTCCGACTCGTCACCTGTGCGAGTGTTACGTGCTGCAATGCTCGCATCTTCAGCCATTCCGACATGGTGCTTGAAATTCCAGGGACGGGTCATGACAGTGGGAGTGGCGCGAGAGGGGTGCACATTCAGTGGGATCCTGCGTGCATATGGAGATGGTGGGGCCAATGTGAGCGCAGGCACTCCAGGCTCTGCTGTGTTGGAAAGGACGCCAAAGATGATATGTGCTGTGATGGTATTCAATCCCTGTATCATTCATGCATTCGAAATTATAATCAAAAAGACAACGGCAATGGCGCACCTTCTGCATTAACTCCCCGACCACGTTCGTGAAGCCACGACCCACCTTGATAGTCTGCACCCGAACCTCGAACTTGGCATTCGCAGCTGTCGTGCGTAGGAAGTGTGCGGAAACGTGAATGGGATCTGGATGACGCGATTTGCCAATGCCATTAGCAGAACGTTCCTGCCGCTGGTGGGCAATGCAAGCTTCGATGACCAACGCAAGGGCGAAACCTGCGAATATTGAATGAAAGGGGGATCAATCAAAAGCAAAGCTTCAATTGAAAAATCATCCGATCCATTCTAAGTCACAATAATCTTACCGCCATTTGGTACCCTTGAGAGTTGGAGAATGAATCAATCGTCGAAGAAAGAAGCTGAAACAGGAACAGCACGATGGCTCACGCAGCGACTGTCCATTCCCCATCCACTACGCCGGTCCATACACTGATATCGCCGTTGACATTGGCGGAACTAGTCTCTGTTGATGGCTGTACCCTCAAAGATTGGGATAGCGGTGCCATACAAGTCGA
Organism: Rickenella mellea; assembly: GCA_004355085.1. Classification (NCBI taxonomy): domain Eukaryota; kingdom Fungi; phylum Basidiomycota; class Agaricomycetes; order Hymenochaetales; family Rickenellaceae; genus Rickenella; species Rickenella mellea. The sequence goes on along the minus strand of ML170171.1, from coordinate 115,835 downwards.
CGCATTGGTAAGTGATAATTCTAACTTATAACATTGCCTCGAAATCACATGCGGAACGTGGCGTCCCTCGGCGTCGGGCAAAAGGCCATTGCATTGTTGACCGAACATATGTATGGTACTGCTGTACTCAATCCTCCGGCTCGATATCCCCGTACGGCTTTGCCTTAAAGTAACTCTCATCGAAGTGATGCACACGAACAAAACCGTCTTCTCCGCCTGATGCGTACGTCTTACCTGATGGGTGAACAGCAATACTGTAGAAGGGGTCTGAGTCTACATGATGTGGATGAGAAGAACGACAGCCCGTACGTGTTGATCGGACCGAAATGTCCTTTCACGCGACCAACCTCCTCTTCGAACACTTTGTGCCAGAATCGCGTCTCGAATTTTCCTTGTCGCAAGGACGTTGTCGTGACACTCATCGCTTCTTGTCCACCACCTAGTAGAACCTTGTGTGACGGAAAATTAAATACTGAGAATCTATGAGACTTCCGGCAAAGCTTACGTATGGTCGGTTCGGCGCGATTGCTGCGCTGTTCAAGGGTGTCTCTGTCTGAAGAGTTTTGAGAACAGCCAGTGTCCGCGTATCGTGTATCTGTAGGAAAAATAGTCAGTCATGGCCGCAGAACGAAGGAATGCATACGCACCCGTGCAGTCTTATCCTTGCTACTCGTGATAAAGTACGATCGGTCAGGGCTGAGCTGTAGATCCGTCACCACGTCCATGTGTGCACGCTCATTATTGTTTACTTCTTCTCCGGTCTTCGCGTCAAACAAGGCAACCTTCCCGGACTCATGCCCCGTCAGGATCATGCCTGGTGTATGTGCGAACGTGCAGACGGTCGGTTTCGAGCCAACTGGGTTGAACATCGATGATGGTTCTTCTGATTCTGTGGTGAGCAGGAATCCAAATGCTGGTAAATCACCATAACATTCCCCAGTAAAAATTTCTCTTACGATCGGTCCCGTCGCCTTCACGATTGATGTCGAAAATGCGGATGGCACCCTGGTGGCCCATGCGCTGCTCCGTGATACACACGACTTGATCATCGTCCTCGCTGAAAGCGACCCGTTTCACGGCTGTGGGGAGCTCCCATGTGTAGAGACACTTTCCAGTCGCAACCGCCCACAATCGTAGTGTGTTATCAGCAGAACCACTTATGAGGAAATGTGACTGAGCTACAGTGGAAAGGTTTTCAAGGTTCGTCAAGTTTTCAAGGAATGAGTCGGGGTATGGCAAATTACGCACAATCGACGTCGACTGTCCACACTGTACCGTTGTGTCCATCATATGTCCCTAACCGCTCTCCATTATGTGAATACCACACATTGATAATATGGTCTTTGGAGCACGTGAAGAGCAGATCTCCCTCTGCGTTAAATTTGATCTGCGTCAACGAACGCTCGTGTCCTTCGGACAAAATCAACAAAATCCTTCGGTAAAATTTCGGTGGAGCCAACCTTGTAATAGAATAGGTCTCTGTTGTATATCTCATGGTCAGATTCACCTGCAGAACTTTGACGAAAGAGTAATACCATTTTTTTCGCCGCAAAGGATGGAAAGTTACAAACTAGGAAGAAAATATTTTCCCACGATATGTTTCTCTCAGCCATGGCGTCCGAGGCATCGGCGTCAATTCTTAGCCGCAGACGTTCTGCCTCGAACCACCCTCTCAAAATCAAAGGCTCAGCCTATTCCATCTAAAAATTTGTTGCAAGCGATGGATACAGAGGAGAATGGAGTCAACGGGCACCCATTTCCCATCCATGTCAATGGCGGAACGGTTGTGGACTCTACGCCAATTGCTGCATCGCGCAAGCGAAGGAGGACGATGGACACCAACCAAGCCCCTGTAGTACCGGAGCAGAATGAGAGCTGGTGGATTCGAGACGCGGAGTTCTTCTTCAGCAATGGTGACTGTTCGATCCTCGTAGAAAACACCCTGTTCAAAGTACGAACGCAAGACGACCGCATCGTCCGAGTGACACTGACGCCTGGTTCCAGGTCCATCGCTTCCTTTTAACGCGGGACTCGCAGGTGTTCGACAAGCTGCTCTCAGGTGGAGAAAGCGTCCAACCCGCCGCCGAATTTGCAGGCTCAGTAGAAGGTGTTCCTATTATAAAACTCCAAGGAGACACCGTGGTTGAATTTAGGGCGCTTCTTTGGATCTTGTACGCACGGTACGTTATTTGCCTCTATAATGAGGCTTACCCAGACCGACTTCACTCTTAGCCCCGATGTCACACACCACGCGGCATCCGACGTTACACTGGTTCCTAAAGTCTTGACGATTTCAACCATTGCGCACAGATATGGATTCAAGTCGCTCGAGTCTTGGGTTGCCAGCTCGCTGCTCGAACACATGTCGAGTAAGCGCCTTACGAGCGAGGTTCTCCTCAGCACCGGGCAACCTTTCGATATTTTGGAGAAGATCCTTCGGGTCGGCATGGACTCCAATGTTCTATCCCTTCGCTCCCTTGTGCTTTTGAACTGGTTGACATGCCTAAAGTGCCATCCTTCTCTCCCGTCTTCGGTCATTGACATTGTCGATCGATACGATTTTCCCGAGTTCAAGGGACCGACATATTACCACTTCTTGGTTGGGACCGATCAAGTTCCCCCACCACATGTTCGCCTCCTCACCGGAGATATAGGCCTTAGCATTGCTCAGCGCACACGTCTCCTTCGTGGCTTCATGTTCCTTTCTGGTCTCTGGGATTCACTTCGAACCTCGCCCCCGACTTTCAGTGAAGGGGAAGCATGCACGCACCACGAGGAGCGATGTTTACCTTCCTGGAATAGGCGGTGGGTTGAGCTGGTAAAACATGACACTGTCCTTTCGCGTTGTTCCGCGGACGTTCTTGGGAAATTAGGCGAAGTAGGATCGCTTCTTATGGCTGATACATTTGTGGAGGCGGAACTCCCCTCGGAATGCAGAAATCTCGCATTCAGCTCCTTGTCGGAAGCCATTGCGCAAATTGACCAGAGTCTGGCCCAATACTTCGTCGACTTGGCGCCGTAGGATCCATCGACCACCTTTGGACCTTTTGTGGTCGTAAAAAATGACGGGCAAATTATTGTGGAGAAAAAATCTCGAGCAAATAGACACCAATGCAGGCATGGGAAGTTATTAAGGACAAATTCCCTTACCTCGCTCATCCCAAAAGAAACTCATCACACAGTGATTCACTTACCATTTTCTGGTCTGAACACTGCGAAACACGTACTGCACCGCTCCTGACAAGTTATTTTGTATCATCTACCGCCGGACTTGTTCAGCTGTCTCGCTTGCTTACCATACCCACGGAGCTACTCCTAGATGTACAGTATCGCTATGGTGTACCTTGTGCGGAATACTACCTCGATTGTAAACATGCAAAAATTGTGGTAGGAGTGCGATTGGCTCCCATTTTTGAAATCAATCGAACCAAACGATGGTAATCGATGGTAATCAGTGTGCTCAAGTGTGCTAGTACACCATCCCGATTCCAGTTTGCCTCCGCATTGTTGGCTCGACTTTAATCAGCTTCCAAAAGGTAAATGAAGCTTGGACATCACGACTAATGAATAGTTGTGCTCGAATGGCATTTCTATCAAATCAGTCATCGCTATGCAGCTTACTGCGAGAAAATGCGTATAATGACATTTCACTCTGATTTTATTATTCTGGTTATAATTGTAAGATCACCTGGCTATTATTTTGTCGTAAATTAGGGCGTCGGGATGAAAACCATTTTTCGATCTGAGTCCGGTCTTTGCAATTATAACGTCAAGATTACATTCGCTAAGCTGATGCACGGGCAAATCCTTGTAAAAATCCACGGAGTGACAACATCCAGACACACCCATAGCATTACATTGCAGTGTGACCGACCTCATAGCTTTGTGGGGAAAGACACGACAATGATGGACGATCGCAACGTGCCAGTGGACTTCAAGTTTGATCCCACTGTACTTGTACTGTATACAGTACTAGTGTGGTGAAAAGGAGCTAGCGTGTATGACTCATATATGCGGCAGCTCGGAGGTGTACATGTGCCAATGATGGTCGACGATCACTCGCATACATGCCATTGTCGTTACATTTTTCATTCGAGTTGCAAGTATGCACTGTCAGAATAAGCTTTTGGTGACGTGGCCGAGGTTCTCACAGAACCTTACAAAGTACGTCCGATACTCGTCCGATCCTCTCACCAATAAGCTGGTGCTCCTTCTGCTGCAAGCACGACCTGTTCCTAGCATGAATCGGATTGAAGCTACCGTTGATCTCATCAACTTGAAAGCAATGTGCTCGGCGGAACTTCTGCGTCCTTCCGCTGAACCTGTCTGCAGCTCTCCCCCATAAACAGTTATGCGTAATTCACAAAATCGGAACGGCACACGACAGAACTTACAATTCGGGGCTCACACCGTGCTTGACTTGGAACTCGTAAGTATAATTGCTCCTATCAGAATGACAACGGTGTGGCAATCTAATCTCTAGGTGCAATCTGGTTGCGAACTTCGTTTTGTAGGAATTATCGAAGCACCTGGGTACCTGTTGGCCCTCCTTCGAAGCGCGTTTCGACCGATCATGACCGTGAAACCCTGATGCTCCCTGGAAGCGATATCCACGCGTGCGATCGGCCACAATAGCACAGGAACGCGTCCAGATATTATCTTCCGGCCTCACTCGGGTGCTAGCCCGTTATTTAACAGAGCATGCTCGAGTTCAGCTTTGAAGCCCACCTCGGCCAACCTCAGTATGTCTGATCCAACATCTGTGGAGGATCAATTACAGATCCTGATTAGCGAATATTACACACTGTGAGTTCCCTTTCGTCCGTCATTTTTGCACGCTAACAACCTTCGTTTTCCAGCTCAATACTTCGCTATGGATTTATTGCTACCTCCTGTACGTGACTTCGATGCAGCATCGTATGAGAAGTGATTTTGATCTGACTTTTTCAGTTCTTCTGGCCTACGATATCATCCTGACATTGGACGTGGAGATCTCCCAAATTTGGAAACAAAAATTTACGGGGGCTACAGTGCTGTACCTCGTAATGCGATATATATATCCGATATCTCAAATCATGGAGCTTATCTTCTTGGCTTATCCACTTAACGACCTAGTTAGTTGTTGCTCCACACTTTTGGCGTTGACTGATGATATGCACAGGCGTATGAGATTCCAAACAATGTGCAAGGCCAAATGCTGACTCTCAATCATTCGATTCAAGGTGTACCGGCCTAGGTCGCACGAAAGATATTTTGGAGACATTTGTAATAACACTGGCGGTTATTTGTGCGTTTCTCGTTGTTTCGGCCAAAACATCATTGTCATATTGCCACGCAGTAATTTTCACGATTCGAACGTGGGCAATCTTTCAAAGGAGCTGGATAGTTCTTATATTCGTTGGTCTATTCGGTGCTGCTAAAGTGGCAGCAAATATTGTTCGTCCACTCCGACTATTTCAGACAAAGTATGAATTTCTTCTAGGTGGATCTTGCCGTTACCGAATCATATGGCACATTGGTCCTATCCTGCGGCTTCAATTCCGGCAACCTGTTCGACCCGTTAGTACTTTAGTGCATATATACGAATTGTGCTAACCACGTCCTGCAGATGTAAGAACACAAACTGCGCTGTGTCATGTGGAAGTCATAATTTGCTTTCCAGTCAATAAAGCATCTGGCTACCTTAGCTTAGCATTTGATAATGTCATTTTCTGGCTGACGTTCTACAAAACGATTCGCGTCGTTCGGCAAATGAGGAAGTTAGGAATGACGAAATCTATCACCTACTGGATATTGCGTGACGGTAAGAATAAACAGTTACGTTTACTGGTCCTCATTAACTCAGTGGTTCTCATAGGCATCATGTATTATCTGTAAGAACGCTAATCGTTTTTACCGACGTTAATACAAAGTAATTTGGTACATCACAGCGGTCGGATGATGTTGCTAGTCTTCGACCTCGTAACTCTGAACGTGAGCATTCCTCCTTACCGTGATCCTCATTGAGTATCTGACTGTTTGTGCACAGGTCACATCATCTGTAAGAAAGGGTGGTGAAATATTCCGGTTGAAATCTCACAGGCATGTCTCTACAGCCGTTCGTCTTGTTTGTATTCACAGGTACCCTCAATAATGCGTATGCATCATCAATAACTGCCAATTTCTACGACACCATTGACCCCCTCACCAAATAGACTCTCAAACATAATGATCAACCGGATGATCTTGGGTCTTCGACAAGTATCGAACACCCATGTCAGCGGTGGACTGTCCGAGAAGTCACTACCTAATCTAGGGTTTGCAGCAAATTCGTTCATTGGGAATCTGGGTGCACCATTGCGACAAAGATCCGATGACCTTTTCGATGACCTTTCAGACGACCTGGGGTTGGAAGAGCATACGGAGACAGGAACGGAAACACCTTCTGCGGTCGCGAATGTCTAGAGTCGACTGAACCATATGATGTAGCCTTAATATTTATAATATTTAGACTTGTCTGAGGTATGCCTTATGATGTCGTGAAGTCATTCGTTCGAAGAACAGCCACCAAGCTATAGATGAGAGCTATCTAGGCTTCTACGGGACCAGCCGTAACGGATACCATTACATTTTGACTTCTAACTGCCAGGTTACACTGCTCTTCAAGTTACAACGGCAGCGGAGGATTTGAGAAATTTTGGATGGGGATTGAGCATAGAAGGATTGTGACCATGAGTCGGAGATGGTTCACCATGATCCGATTGTCCTATTTTGGATTCGAAAATTCGCGCCTTTGACTAGCGCGACCACCAGTGCTGAGCTTCTTCCACTATTAGTATCTCTCGACAGTTTCGCTCAATTCGTTTGCCACACCGATATGGACTCACAGTCTGTCGACAATGTCGAATCACCATCTACCAGTGCTATGGCTCATGATGCGATGATCTCATCACCAGCACAATCTCTCATCCCGGACCTCCTCGCTGAGATATTTTCATACACTCTTCCGTCAGATCCATCCAACTTCCATTTACTCCCCCGTCTTTCTACCAGTGGTACTCCATTTGTATTGGGCGGAATTTGTCGCGCTTGGAGGAATGTTGCTTTGAACGAACCCAACCTCTGGTCATGCTTTGAAATTCCAAGAGAGTTCACCAACGCAGGTGTATTGCGAGAGTGGACTCGCAGATCCCAGACGCACCCGTTGTCATTCACGTGGATGTTGGACATACATACATTCCGACAGAATCTGTCCCCGGTCTCTGCAATCCTTGTCGCGAATGTGTACAGATGGAGACACGTACGAGTCCGCGTCCCATCTCAGATCTGTGAGCAATTTACCGCAGCGCTGTTAAAGGACGCACAACTGGCAGCGCCAGAATTGGAGACGCTCCACCTCGAAACACACGGGGAAAGGTTGGGTATGTACACGGACACTTTGGAATTTGATTTGTCGCCGGGATTTCCTCGCCTATCCCGCCTCGCCCTCGAAGGGAATTACAAACTCTCACTTGGGGGTGGTGTTTTCGGTCAGCTTCGTAATGTCACGCTAATCTGTAAAAATGGCTATCATCTTCAAACCATGTCGTTGGACAATTGCTTTGGACTACTTGCCACTTGTCCCAATCTAGAAATACTGGTGTGCGGAATTGTCGATGAAGAGTTCACTCCGCCTGAAGTGGGTCTTGTCCATTCGGCGTTACAGAGTATGAATCTTGAATTCCCTCCCCACGAATCCTCGGTGGAAGCGCCAGACTTTGGCGCCTTCCTTGACAGTCTCACTCTTCCATCCCTCCATGATTTGTCCTTACTCATGCGTGGAGAAATAGAGATACCCCCATGGGCACAAGTGAAGACTTTCATAGAAAGATCTTGTGCACCATTGAAGTCACTCAGGTTACAAGGCCCAATGGAATATGATGGAGAACCGGAGACAGCAGAATCACAGTTGGTAGAGTGCCTCCGGCTAACACCGGAACTCCAGAACTTACTCCTCGACACCATTGAGCCCAGAGATGTGCTATTGCACGCTCTCACCCTTTCGTCACCAGACACGGTCTGTCCTTCCTTGCGCAAGTTGACCGTCTATGGTGGGCATCTATCCAGAGATGCAGTCAAGGCAATGGTCGTGTCTCGCCTGGAGAAAGAAAACAACACCCTTCAAACCGTCATTTTAAGGACTTGCCACCTAGGAAAGTTTCACGATGCCCAAATTTCGGGTTACATGGCGAATGGTTTCGAGTTTGAAGCCTATTGAAACCCCCGTGTTCTTTTCGCCAATCGAACCCATACTCGTCCAGCACCGTGCAGAGCATGAGGTTAGTCAGATGAATGCTGAAAGGCTCCTACCACACGTGTCATGCGCTTCCATGGAGAATTGATATCATTCGCACTTCACTATCTCGGGTCACTTGAAGTGTGCCGGAAGTCTGGAGGGCCATCAAATTTACCTCGTTGTACAGCTTTCGCGGCATGACACGAACAAAGAGACGGGGCTCTTAGATTACGCAATGCTGGGATCGGAATTAGGTCAAAGAGTACATGTTTCCATGGCTTCAATTGTGTATTGGTTTATCAGTTCATGAGTCTGCGAAACGGGAAGGTTAGCAAAACTTCCAAACGGTGTCAAAATTTATGCACCACAGCGGAAGGGTGACCAGCTTCGTTGACATTTAGCTGGAAGTCAATTAAATTGTGTTGTAACTCACGAATATAGAACACAGAACTCTCCGGATGCTTACAGCCGAAATCGGTGCTGTTCGACAGAGCTAGGCATGTCTACGGGAAGAGATAAGTATTGAATTTTATTGCGGGGAAACGGACACTTGCGGTGTTTGTGTAACCGAATTTACTTCCAGACGTGTTGATTGCACCAAAAAGGTTCTGTAAATTCACCGTAGCAAAATTAGTGCCGTTTACTTGGTGAGCCTTGCATATGCCATCATGGATTCGTGTTTGGAAGGCATCAGTGAGGGTATCCAAGAAATAAACCCAGTGAATGAGGAAGTTCTTTGCCCCATGAGCTTGCAAGATGCTGAGTTGCTGCAGCTAAAAGGATAAATTCAGCATATTTGGCGCGGCAATTCGTCTCTTGCGATTCATACGAAGGTTTCCGTCGTTTTATTCCAATCGCCGCCTGCCTGAACAGTTGGATTTGGTCAGAAGAGTCGGTATCCATCCGGCGAGGAATGACGCTCACTATGGCATACTGCCCGTGATCACTGGAATATTTTAGCGTTCAGACGCGCGAGACTGTATTGTAAATCAGGCTTACTTGATGCCTGTAGAATATTATGTATCAGAAAAATCAACTTGCAGGTGGACTGTATCATTACCGAACTGCACAGTATACAACGTCGTATCTGGATTCAGGTCGGCTAGGAATCGGCCTTGTTGAAGAAACAATGACGTCTGCTCGACGAAGTCGACCCGCAGTTGATTATCAGAGGTGAAGACCTAAATTTACAGTCATAATTTGTTTAACATGAATATCACCTGAGCTTTGACTAACTGACCGGTCCGTTTTTTGTGCTGTTGTATGCCTGAAGGTCAACTACAGCACCGCCAACAGCGTACTGAGATTGAGATTCTCCTGATCACTCCTACATCCAGAAGACTAGAGGTGCCATGTACTCACATCAATGACTTTTGCGCCAATGGAGTTTCCTAGGTCTTCTACCCACACATATCCATTACTGGCTCGTCCACGTCCACTGTATGAACCAGCGCTGGGATTTGGAGGGTAAAGAACAGGTGGGAATGGTATGGTTCCTTGACTCTATCAGAATGTACCGGCGGATATGGGGTAAATTTGGCAAACCATTTGATCCGTTGGCAGTCCAGGAGTCACCGAATGCTACAACTGTTCTAAGGATTTTGCGTCTAAGGTTTGTGATAAATATCCGGAGACTTGGAACTCACTTCGTTGCTTTCAAGTTGACTCCAGTGTTAAGTTCGGTGAAATTTGTGGAATTGAGGGAACCGCAAGTCGGAGAAACGGCTAATGAGAGCGACTGTGTGACATTCACGGCTGAGACGTAGATGGTCTTTGCACCAAATGCCAAGGATATTTTCGGCAATAGGGAAAATGCGAGGAAAACGGGAAACATATCGCCAGCTCTTCTAGAGGACGTTCAACGACAGGTTCCCCCACCAATGCCATACTAATGGATATGCGAGGAGTGCAGTATAAGCCACCGGACCGATTGTTGTGCTGTCAGGTCATTTGCCACACGGACGTATTTGGACGGAAGCAAGAAGCGAATGACCGCGTTTGGCAAAGCGCATAAACTCTGTTCTTGACTTCTCAGTCTGCGCCAACGTTTTTTTCTCCGTCCTTTTCCATCCCTTCTTAATCTTGCCTCCAGCCGACTGTCTGCGACCAGGCGCGGTGGTGGAAACTATTATGACTGAATGCAGCAGCCTCGGTAGATCATGGTGAGTGGTGGCGTGATCGACGCATTTTTTAAATGATAAGACGTGGCAGGCTGAGTGGGTTTAGAAACGTGTAGACGCTCAAAAAAGCTATGTTCCGCAGACCGAAACGTACAAGGAGGCGCTCGAGGACCAGCCCACGGACACCTTTCAATGCGTCCCGACTCAATGAAGGCTCCCTCGAACGACTAGTTTCTGCATCGTTCCTTGCCCTTCACTTTGTGTCTGAACATCTCTACTGTTCTTCCGCTGTCATCTCCATTACCGAAAAACGCTGCGTTCTCCGTGCCATGCGAGGGTTTACTTCGTGGGTAAAGCATGCTGCGCATGATGACATCGATGTCGCGCGATGATGGCTGCACCGCAAGTGCTGCTTGTGAATTTCTTAACATGGCCGCTTCAAACAGTTCCTCCTGTTCGAGGGCTGCAACTTGATCTCTCAGTGACCTCATGACCTCTTCGTGGAGCACTGGTTGTAATTTTTTTGTTTAGTTCGATGGTGAGGAATTGATACCAATGGTGTATTTCGTACTCACTTCTTTCCTCCGTCGTGTTGGTGGTTCTAGGCAGCAGTACTCGTTTATTTGCCTTGATCTCGTCGGCCCTCATCCTATTGAGACCAATCTGCTCCTCGCACATCCTGGCAAATTGCTCTTCGGTCATCTGATTTTCATCGGCTGTTGTCTCATCTTGGCCGTATTCTGTGCTGAGCGAATTTGCAGGGGATGGGAGACGGAGAACTGGAGCGGCGTATGCTGGGTCTGTTGTGTGTATTGGGTGGGTGGCCATGATCATAATCAGAGGCAAACGATGTCGAGGAGATTGATGGCTTGAGAATTAGATTATCACTGCTGAATGAACTTCTTAGCAAAATCGGAAAGATAAACGCCTCGAGGCAGTTACCATGAAACGTTTAGCCACTATTTTTTGAATTCGCCAACTTGGGACAAACAGGTAGCCAAAGAACGCGACGACAGGGGCAAACGAACGCGTCAAAATTGGTTGTGTTCGCGTCGCTGAATCAGCACGTTTAGTAGCGGAGTTCGAACACCTTTAACTCTGAAATTCGGTGAAATATGGCGGCAAAACCATTTTTCTTACAACAAGCCTCGCAAAATGTGTAAACACGTAGTTCCAGTCGATTCCTCTCCTGTAATTTTTCTTTTCTCGACTCAAATCGATGAGGTGAAGGGAGTGGTACAAATCCGCCGACGGAACCGTGACCGGCACTCATGATTGTGACTGCAGCGTGGCAACCTTCTATATAATCAGTCGCGTCGCGTCGATACTTTCTTCGACCCGACCATCACCACTTCCGCAATCCCCACTCTGTTTTTCTAACTTGCCATACTCTTACCGACATATCAAGGTGCAATGGCATTCGTTTACAAACGAGGTGAGTTGGTTTGCCTCACATTCGCTTTCACACCGGCTGAGGACGATTGATACCTTCAGATGGGTACGTGACTTTATCGCGTCCATGGACGCGTTTTCCGCGCCTTAGCTCACATATGTTGACCATTCAGTCGCAAAGAACGCGTCGCTTTTGACAAGGTGTGCATGATTGGCATCGTCGACGCGTGTCTTACTAATTGAGACCTGCCACCAGATCACAGCTAGAATTAACAAACTTTGCTATGGCTTAGACCCAGACCACGTAGACCCCATCGAGTAAGTGTTATCGCCATAGCCCAGGCATATACGTGCTAAGGTGTCAACCAGGATTACAAAGAAGGTCATCGCCGGCGTGTATCAAGGAGTGACCACTGTCGAATTAGACGTAAGTTCATTTACTATAGTATGCGACGTAAGCTTACCCACCGTGTAGAATCTTGCGGCTGAAACCGCTGCATATCTTACAACAAAACATCCAGATTATGCCATCCTCGCCGCACGCATCGCCATTTCGAACCTTCACAAAGAGACAAAGAAGAGTTTCTCGCAAGTGATATCTGATTTGTACCACTATGGTATGTCATCGTTACCTCTCATTTTCGCATACTTTTTTTAAACAGTTATTGTAGTCAACCCGAAGAACGGCAAGCCATCGGGCATGATATCCAAGGACGTCTACGAAATCATCATGGAGCATGCCGCCACACTTGACTCCGCGATCATCTACGACCGCGACTTCCACTACCAGTTCTTCGGCTTTAAGACGCTCGAACGTTCATACCTCCTTCGCATCAACGGCAAGGTCGCCGAACGACCACAGCACATGCTCATGCGCGTAGCTGTCGGCATCCACGGCCGCGACATCGACCGTGTCATTGAAACCTACAACCTCATGTCCGAGCGTTACTTCACGCATGCGAGCCCGACGCTCTTCAACGCCGGTACTCCCCACCCTCAACTCAGCTCGTGCTTCCTCGTCTGCATGAAGGATGACAGCATCGAAGGTATCTACGACACGCTGAAGCAGTGTGCTATGATTAGTAAGACCGCTGGTGGCATTGGCCTCAATATTCATTGCATTCGCGCCACAGGGTATGCTGTACAGTTCACTCTCAGTTCGAAATTCTAAACATTCTTTAGTTCTTACATCGCCGGCACGAACGGTTACTCCAACGGTATCGTACCTATGCTTCGTGCGTACGACGCAACAGCACGATATGTCGACCAAGGAGGCAACAAGCGGCCCGGAGCATTCGCCATCTACATTGAGCCATGGCACGCCGACATCTTTGAGTTCATTGATCTGCGCAAGAACCACGGAAAGGAGGAAGCCCGCGCTCGTGACTTGTTTTATGCTCTCTGGATCCCCGACCTCTTGTAAGTGACCTCATTTCAGCACCTTGGTCAGTAGTAACAATGATGCATCACAGCATGAAGCGCGTTGAAGCCAATGGCGATTGGCCGTTGTTCTGCCCTAACGAAGCTCCCGGCTTGGCCGAGGTGCACGGCGCAAAATTCGAAGCACTCTTCGAGCAATACGAGAAAGAAGGCCGCGCCAGGAAAGTAATCCCCGCCCAGAAGCTTTGGTACGCGATCCTGGAGGCACAGATAGAAACTGGTGGTCCGTTCATGCTATACAAAGACGCTGCAAATGGTGAGAAAACATTCTGAAATGCTATGCGTTGTCCTCATGATTGCATCGACAGCTAAATCTAATCAACAACATCTCGGCACAATCAAGTCTTCCAATCTTTGCACAGAAATCATTGAATACTCCGCTCCTGATGAGACCGCGGTGTGCAACCTTGCTTCCATTTCGCTTCCAGCCTTCATCCGCGGCAACAAATACGACTTCCAACTGCTTCATAAGGTGGCCAAGGTTGTCGCCTTTAACCTCAACCGCATCATCGACGTCAACTACTACCCAGTCCCTGAGGCGCGCCGCTCCAACATGAGGCACCGACCTATTGGTGTGGGTGTTCAGGGTTTGGCGGACGCTTTCATGGCATTGCGCATGCCGTTCGACTCGCCTCAGGCGAAGGAGCTCAACATCCAGATCTTCGAAACCATTTATCACGCAGCCTTAGAGGCAAGCTCGGAGATGGCTGAGAAGGAAGGTGTCTATGAGACGTGGGAGGGTAGCCCGGCTCATCAAGGCCAGCTGCAGTTCGATCTTTGGGGTGTCGAGCCGACATCGCTATGGGACTGGAAGACTCTCAAGCAGACCATCGCACGAACCGGCCTGCGTAATTCTTTACTCTGCGCGCCAATGCCGACGGCATCCACTAGCCAGATCTTGGGTAACAACGAATGTTTCGAGCCATATACGAGGTACGTCGGTTCCGAAGTCGCCATTGAAGTTTCATTTCTAACATGTTTTTTACAGCAATATCTACACGCGTCGAGTATTATCAGGCGAATTCCAGGTCGTGTGCCCGTGGCTCCTCAAGGATCTCGTCGAGCGCAAGCTCTGGGACGACCAGATGCGCAATATGATCATCGCGCACAATGGCTCCGTTCAGAACATTCCGGGCATTCCGGACGACGTCAAAGCGATCTATAAAACTGTCTGGGAGATTTCGCAGAAGAAGGTCCTCGACATGGCTGCAGACCGAGGAGCGTTCATCTGCCAGAGCCAGAGTCTCAATGTTCACTTGCAGTCACCGTCGATGGGTCAGTTAACAAGCATGCATTTCTACGGATGGAAGAAAGGCTTGAAGACCGGCATGTACTACCTCCGCACGCGTCCAGCAGCGCAAGCTATTCAGTTCACGGTCGACCAGAGCATCCTGAAGGATGCGAAGAAGCAGCAAGCTAACGGCCATGCCACCACTGCGAACGGCGTGATTACCCCTTCTCCGTCACCGTCGCCTCAAGCCCAGTCGAAAGAATCTAAGCCCTCTTCGTCAGTTTCCGCGAATGCTTTCACTTCTACAATCAAGAAGGAGCCCGACTCGCCGACCCTCAATGGGACAGACCGGTCCGGTGATTCTGTCCCTCCTGATTCGCCGACACATTCGCACTACGCTTCTCCTACGGCGCAGCCACTTACGAAGGACGATCCGGAGCCCCTCTCATTAGACGAGACGGCGTCGAAGGCTGCGGCGGTCGATCCGGGATTCGCGGCGGCACTGCAGAGACAAAAAGAGAGGGAACTGGAAGAGGCTAAGATGATGTGCTCAATCGAAAACAAGGAGGCGTGCCTGATGTGTTCTGGTTGAACGCAGTATGGTACAGTATAGCTTTGCATTTGCATATTAGGTTTGAACATCGCTTGTCTGTGCTCTGTATGACTGTCCGCTCGTATTTCTCGCGTCCTGTATGACCATTTGTGCCAATTAATACATACCCACTATCCCACAAGCTTTTGACCCTGCCCTCGTAGTGTTTGCATGCAAAACATAGGCATTCCGGCGTCGCCGCATGTATTGCCACATGTGCATACCATTTTGGTAAACCCAGCGAACGAGGAAGGTTATTAGTGACTGGTTACATGGAACTCACTCTCGTGTCATCCTCTCCACTCCCCACCGTTATACATGACAGACATGCCCTTCGACGGCGGTGACCACACGTATGATGAAGCCCTGCTTTCTTCACCGCCTACCTACGACCCTTGGTCCACAGAAGCTCTTGAAAGAATAGGAGAGCTGCTGGATGAACCGCAACACTATGAACCCATGGCCGACATAGTGTTTCCTGAAATCTCATTCATCGGCAGACTACCACCGGAACTCCTGGCGCAGGTGTTTCTCCACAGTGCAGCCTGTCATCCCGATTCTCCGTCACGCCTCTCCCAGGTCTGCAAAGCGTGGCGAGATGTGGCACATATGTACTCCAGCGTATGGCAGCACGTCAACATTATCTGCAATACGGAGCCCGATCTGCAGAGGATGCGTCACAAGGCCGAGTACTGGCTGGAAAGATCTAAGGTGGTTCCAGTTGACATAGGAATCGTCTACGGGGACACGCAGTACTTACTACCGCTACTCTCCTACGTGGTTCCGGCCGTTCAGCGTTGGCAGAATGCCATATTTGTTGGGTTATGCGCAGCGGGTATAACTCCTCACTTTCATTGCGATGGCAAGAACTCACATCTGGATTCACTGGCGATAACTTTATCTCACCCTGATCCAAATGACGTGGTTACGGAGGACACAGACTTATTAGAGGAAGCAGCGCAACGTATTAAGATGCTCAGCTTCAACGACCAGCATCTGAAACTGCGCGCGCTTGCCGTGGTCATCCACACCTTCCCATCATCAGAACACATGGCCCAACTAAGCACGCTCACCGAACTCAATATCATTCATAGCAGTTTTGACGACTCTAAACTGACTCCACACCATGTCCTCGACTTCGTCTCAGTATGTCCGTCGTTGGAAAGCATTTACTTTGATAACGGATGGTGTCGAGAACCCGAACCGCATGACCCATGCATCGACATACCGGTTACGACAATACCGCATTTGCGTACACTGTCGCTGCGCTGTTTAACCTCCATCCGCTGCTTTCTATCCCACATCAGCACTCCGGCACTCGAGAACCTTTCTCTCATTCACATTAATACATCCAACGAATTTGATCCGGAGAATCCTGGTGAACCTGGCGATAGCGATGATGAGGCAAACGACTTTTCTCAGTCGCCTTGGACGGATCACGCGACAGGCATGGGGCTGCGAAAACTGTTTTCGCGGTGCACACCACCTATACGCGTCTTTGATATGGACTACGCGGATTTGCGTACCAAGGACTTCAAATGGTTGTTTTCAAACTTCACGGAGCTCGAGACGTTACGCGTCGTCGCTTCGGACATGTCAGATAATGTCGCACGCGCTTTACAGCCTACGGAAACGTGGCGGCCCCTTCCACGCTTGACACAGCTCGAATTATGTCAATGTCAGAAATTGTCTGGAGAGGCTGTCGAGCGTATGGTGAAAGCACGATACAATGGTGGCAAAGATGGGCTGGTAATGCCTTTGGAGCAGATGAACATTATCAATTGCATGGGAGTCTCGGTTTGGAACTACCACTCCATAGCACACACGTTCAAACCAAGAGATGGCCTGAGTTATATTCCTTTCTCTGACAACTGATAATTCACCCCTTCAATCGGTAAGCTGATCCACTATCACCTATATACTACACAACATATTCACGTCTTATTTCGTTCAAGATCACCAATGTCCAGAACCGATGTAGCACTGCATGATTGTACCAAGACCTTTGAATGGTGGACGTAATCTATGATAGATGTCATCCAAGTTAGATAATTGTTTTTTCATCGGAACTGACGCTCTGTAGTTGTTGTATTACACTTTGTATCTTGAAAGCATGTTAATTGCCACTACGACTCGACTCCCGACATGGACACCAAGAAGACATGTCGCATCACGCGCTACAGCAACCTTCAAAGGCTTGGTTGGAACAGTTCCCCATCATAACGGTTACCTTTTACTCCATCACCCCTCGCCTCCTTCAGAATACCCGCCAAGGTTTGACTCGGCGCTTCATAAGACGCTCCAAGCTCGAGTGACGAGATGGCGCACTCTGGTAAATTTCTCGTGGCAAGCGGATCGTTCACTGGCTGTCGGGTCAACCTCTACCCAAGGTTCATACGATGAAGAGGGTTATCCAGCGACTCTGTATACAGCAATGGGGACGCGAGTCGACATTCCCCGTCTTTCCGCGTCGAACATAGACGACGTGGAGAAGATGCTGAAACCTCATCTCGACGTGTCCATGGAAGGCAGCGAGGCGACTATCACCGACCAGGAAATTTCGCTCTTCGTGTGCACCCACGGTTCACGCGACTGTCGGTGCGGGAACGCTGGACCGGCTGTTGTCAAAACGCTGAAAGACGAGATATGCAAGAGAAGTGTTTCGCTGAGTGTGTCCGACCCTCGACGGCGCGTTCTCGAACGGATCATAATTGGTGAAGTGGGTCATGTTGGTGGACACAAGTCAGTTTCCTTCCGCAATATGCCATGACCATGTCCAATTTATTGTTCTCAAAGATATGCGGCGAATGTCTTGGTATTCCCTCGCGGAGATTGGTATGTTTTAATGTTAATTTACCGATATGCTTTGCAAATATTTTTGATTCTTAGGCTGGGATACGTGACACCAGAAATTATACCAGCATTACTAGACGGTATAATTGCCAACTCCGCTCTCCATACAATGCCAATAATTTCTGAGCACTGGAGGGGTCGGATGGGACTTGCGAAAGAAGAACAAGTGGCTGCATACAAGCGCTAGTTTATCTGTGGTCGTCATTTGATTCTGAGGGCTTTGATGACACTTAGAAAGCAAGCATCGCGTTGCTGGTGCGTACTGCTGGAATTTTGAGTGTTATAGCGGCCGTAATTTGACTGCGATTCCAAGCACAGTTCAATCATGAGTGCTTCCAACGACCAGTATTCTTAGCAGAAATGTACACGGGCTCGAAAGACTGCACCGATTGTCCAAGCGACTTATATGTTCTCGGGCTTGTTCATTGCGCAATTTATTTTCGCGTCCCAACGGTCGAGCCTTTGTTCCTCTTCTGAGAAAAATCACCTATGAGATGATTCCCAGTTCTATTCGATGAGTCCATTTCTTGATGCAATACAGTACAATGGGTAGAATCGGCAAAGGAAAAGCAACAGTTGCGTGTCGGCCGTGTCAACCCCATGCTGCTGTGGTACTGTATAACAGCAGAGGTGTCAGTGAAGAATCAGTGCAACGCATCTATAGCAAACTATACCTATAGTTCACTATTAAATGACCGTCGGTTTGGAAAGACTGAACCAATTATCAGCATTGCAGTAGTTGTCGCGTGTAATGCTGTCACCACTCACCCGAAATAGATTGGACACCATATCGTCCGGTGCAGGAGAGAATGCTAGGTTGATATAAGTAAACTGCACGCGTGGTTAGGTGTTGAACTGCTTCAGAGGTGCTCTGCTGCGTACCAATGGATCCCCTGCTTTCCAACCTAGTTCCTTGCGCAGAAACTGGATCACCGTCTGGAATCGATTGGACGCGGTGATCTTGTAGAAGTTCTGTTTCATGATTGGTGCGTTGCCCACAGCCTTGAACCGCACGACGACTAAATCCAAGTCAGATGTGAATTCGGCCAAGAAAAATGGGTTTTATCAAACCTCTTGAAGTGTCCTTCTGCTTGTACGTTTCGAGCGCAGAAATAGTTTCAGGCGGAATGTCTGGTTGTGCCCATGCCGCTCGTGCATTGCCAAGATTGTCCGGGCTAAGTGGTGCTGGTTGTGCCATGAAATTTAGAACTGACCATGTCCGTGACTGTGACTGCGACCATCGCGTCCTATTTCGGGTGCAATGTAGCTCCGCGATTTGAGCACCTCAGATCGTGGCAACATGAGCACATTGTCTCTGCATCTTATCTCCATCACACTACAATGCCTTGGGGAACAATAAAGTTGAACGACGGCAACGAGGTAGGCAAATTGTTCTCTTCGTCTTGCGCATTCATTCACCACCTGGATAGATTCCTGCCATCGCGTTCGGTACGGGAACCGCATTGCGCAACGAAGTATGCTTCGCATCAACTCTCCTGAGAATTTCCTGACGGTTTTTAAATCCAGGATTCCACTGCATATGTTGAGCAAGCTATCGAAAGCGGTTTCTCTCACATAGACACTGCCGCCAGTTAGTGCCAATATTGTTGTGTTCTGCGTGATGATTGACCTCAAGACAGTTTACAGGAACGAGGAAGGTGTTGGTGCTGCCATTAAAGAGAGTGGACTTAATCGAGAAGATTTGTACATCACCACGAAGTATGATGGTGGTGTAATCCGTGACGAAGTGGAGAAGAGTTTGGCGAAGGTGACCTTCAGGTTTTCCATGCATACATCTGGATGACTAAACACCGGAACTACAGCTCGGTTTAAAACAACTTGATCTGTATCTGATTCATGCCCCTGGTTTTGTCAAAGGCAAGCTGGAAGATGCATGGAAAGAGTTTGAAATAATCAAGGAGGACGCATTGGCAAAGTAAGCTCATATACTGTCAATATAGGCGTCCGCGCGCTCACATCTTCCGCCAGGAGCATCGGTGTTAGCAACTTCTCTCTCGAGGACCTGCAGTTGCTACTGAAGACAGCGAAGATCAAACCAGCTGTCAATCAGGTGGGGCGCCTGCGCCTTGCCAGTTCCGTTAGAACTTGTCAATAACACCGTGACGAAACAGATCCGCTTCAATCCTTACAACTGGGCCGAGATCAAAGATCTTGTCGAGTACTCCGACAAGCATGGCATAGTTACGGAGGCGTACAGCTCTCTTACGTGGGTTCTCATTTGTTTTCGACATCGTTATTTTGCCCATTTTTTATTCTACAAAGGCCAATTACGAGGACGCCTGGTGGTCCAGTTGACGCACCTCTGAATGCCATTGCGAAGAGACTTGGTGCCACTCCAGCACAAGTGATTTTTAAATGGGTACAGAGTAAAGGCGTGGTCGTGGTAACGTAGGTCACCTGGTGGAACCCTTCACTGAGACGCTTGGTTATTTCTTTCTCCAGCACGAGTTCGAGAAAGGAGCGGTTACAGGAATACCTCGACGTGGCCGATTTACGTTCGTCTTGGTTTTTTTCTCTGTTATTGCATACTTACTCTCACCATAGCGGACTTGACTGAAGCAGACATCGCGGCTATAGAGGAAGCGGGAGCCAAGTCGAAGCCATCTAGAAAGTCAAAGCAAGTTGCTGTTTATCTTGGACAGCTCGCAGTGCTCACTGCCTTAACATATGCATTTTCATATTTGGTTCGATACGTTTAGGCGGCCGTTTTGACAGAGTCAACGCATGTATATATTGTCGATAGAACAAATGAGTGGTGAAGTGCCATTGCGCCCAATCCGGCAGTTCGAAATTGTGACACAATTGTGACAGTCCAAGTTTGTGCAAAACTGTACAGTTGTAAACTTTATTCTGGTCACCCATTTTGTACTGCAACTAAGCCGTCGTCGTCGTCGCGTTCAACGCTCCCGCCCCACCAAAAACTCATCCAAATATGCCTGGCGTAAGAGATATTAGGTCTGTCCCATGGCACGTCCAGGATATAAAGCCATCCGTTCTGACGATAGCTTTGCAGCGCGGACGCATTCATTTCAGCCTACGCTTCCCACTTGAAGCGCTCCGGAAAGCTCGAGGTTCCAACATGGGTGGACCTAGTCAAGACCGGCCACTACAAGGAACTTGCTCCTTATGATCCCGACTGGTACTACATTCGCGCAGGTATGTTTATCTCTCATCAAACGGTGTGTATTTTGCTCATGATATATTTCGTGTCGCAAGCTGCTGTTGCACGGCACATATACCTGCGAAAGCAAGTTGGCATCGGTGCCCTCACGAAACTGCACGGTGGACGCAACAGGCGCGGCAACCGCCCATCGCACCACGCTGACGCGTCGGCATCCGTACAACGGAAGGTCTGCCAGTCTCTCGAGAAGATCGGCGTGCTTGAGCTTTCCGACAATGGCGGGCGAAAAATCAGCCAGGATGGCCAGCGGGATTTAGATCGCATTGCAACTGCTGTCGTTGAGGCTGCGAGAGAAGAGGAAGAGGAAGGCGAGGAGGAGGAGGAAGTCGCCGAGGAAGAAGAAGAGTAGACGTCCTCTTGACTGTGTTCTCGACGATTCATGCTATCATGATGTATGGGTATGTCTCATGCGCACAAAATTATCCATATT
Source organism: Rickenella mellea (assembly GCA_004355085.1). Classification (NCBI taxonomy): domain Eukaryota; kingdom Fungi; phylum Basidiomycota; class Agaricomycetes; order Hymenochaetales; family Rickenellaceae; genus Rickenella; species Rickenella mellea. The sequence continues at coordinate 94,321 of ML170171.1, read as the reverse complement.
TCTCTAGTTGGGACTTGTCGATGGTCGACCATCAAGTTAATTGCAGTCCGTTTACGCCACTGCAGGACTCTCAATACCAATCAGTGATGTTCGAAGGCGTCAAGCTACGCATGTGAGAATAAAATCATACTCGCCCACTCCTTCACATGGTTAAAGTACAGTAAGTGACTTGCGTTGAAATATCGATCATGACTGGATTCACTGGAAGGGATGCATTTGATCCACTGCCAAGGTTCCTGGAAGGTCCAATCCGGTGTCTTTATGCCCGTGGTAGCCCGGTCTCTGAGATAGTTACAATACATATATGGTTACGAGATAGCGAAGAAAAAGAAGCCGACATGTAATATCACTTGAATATCTGATCTTCGAACCAAATTTTTTATCCCCATGCATCCAACTTTACACATCGAACAATCAAAATAACTCCAAACCCGTGATAGACGGGCGGCGGACGAGATTCGATGAAGTTCAGTGCCTGTCGGCGAAGTCGACCTCCCGATCAACGGTAATCTTCACGCCCAGCGGGCCAGGTGGGACGTAGTCTTCGTTCGGGATAATGCCTTCCTTCGCCTCGTGGACGCTGGACTTGCCGTCATTCTCGACCCACTCGCGTTCCGACTTGGCGCGCATGTCCTCGAGAGTGTAGGTTTGGTTAGGGCGGCTGACGATCTGCGGGCTGATGCTGAGGTTGGGGTTGTTGTTTGCGCCATTGTTGGTCGCGCGTGTGCTGATGACGTGCGTGGTGCCGTGTGAGCGCGAGCTCGAATGAGCTCCAGCGCTGGAGGATCCGGCGAAGGAACCTCCGGAAACGAGTGAGCCGCGAACTGAAAGAATGATGCGCAGAGTCATGGTCGTCGTCAATACAGCTGCCATGCTCGTGACGATCGTCTTGATCGTGTCAGATGGGCCAGTTGGCGTGATGATAAACCAGAAGAGCATATTGACCATGTTTACGACCCAAATAGCCTAAACATGGCGATGAGTGAAATTGCAGGAGTTTGTTAGGAACTAAACGTACACCATAGAGATTAAGGCCATCACGGAGCATGAGTTTCCAGAGGCTCAGAGGCTTGGTCTGCAGGGACTTCATGGATCGGGCAAGAGCGAGGGCAAACTGAATGCGGACAATGTGTCAATGATTGATTCGAAAATCAGTTCATCTGGAAAATCGTACCGAAGCGGTATAGAGCAGAGTCGGTGCCAGCCAATAAATGCCAACCCAGTTTTCTTTAGGCCCGGCAATGCAACCTTGTCCTAACTTCAGGGGAACGGCTGGAAGGATAATGGTGAGGTGATGAGAGTATACGAGGAGGATCATGCATACAGCGATAAAAGCCGGAGGAAATGCCCATTGTCACGACTTGAACGGCGAAGAGGGCACCGAGACCGGCGAGAACAACCCTGCTCTTATCGTAGATGGCGTGGACGCGGATAACATGGACAACTAAGAATTCATTAGACAAGGAAATCAATATGAAACCGGGCTGTGGACTGACTGGAACAAGCAGCCAAAAGGACTGCTGTCGCGATCGGCTCAAACAAGAAGAATTTTTGGCACCTCTACATATATCGCTGATCGTCAATCAGATGATCACAGAATCTGCGAATGAGTACAAACCGCTTGCGACCAATCTGTGTCGAAGAAAGCGACTGCCACTATTATGAACCTGGCAGCGGCATATAAGTTCGGATTCAAGATAATAATGATAGTGATACGAACTCGGCGGGCATGAAGAATCTGAGAAAGTGAAATATGACTTTCAGCGTCGGCCATTCTTTAGTCCTCATGAGGCGCCATGCTCTTGGAGAGAGAACGAGGGTGTCCCACGCGGCAACGGTCAAGGTACAGACGAAGAAGTACTTGTGCGCGCTCAAATGAGGCGGCAAGTTCAGACTATCGGGGAGGAGGCCAATGATGTCGGTCATGTTGAGCTAAGGTATCTCTGGGATGTTGGGGACGACGGGGACGTTGGCTGAGATGGTGGGAGGACGGCGAGGGGTGCTCTGGTAACGATGGGTTATATGAAGCCAGAAGTCACCGTGCGAAAAAGTACGCATCTATCAATTTCCTTATGCGGGCTGTGGCGTCCAATGAAAATGATCGATATTTTCCGGCTGTACTCTTTTTGCATTTCCCCTCAACTAATCCCGGTTGGTCGCCCTTGCTACGGGTATGACCTTTCTCAGTCTTCTAACCTGCGGTCGCCAACCCAGCATTTCTTGCAATTATTCAAGCTTTCTCAAGACCATCCTTGCGATCTTTGCGGATCTGTCCTCCCGGGGGTTATCTCAGGTCCGACACCGAATCCTGTGCTGATGATTGATCTTTCGGCCAATGTGGGCATTCCATGGGGTGTATACAAATAACCGTGGCTTTGCAACATTCACTTCTGTATTTCACGACAGGAAGGTCAAAGCCTTCTCGGTGATGAACGGCCTATCTTGCAACGCTAACCTCCATCCCGCCTCATCTCGCCATCAGTACGCTCAACTGGGCGTCTAGCCATGTCCCTGAGTGTGCTAGTGGAGGTACGAAATCGCCGGGCATACCCACACTGGCCGAGTTCTATGGTTTATTTAATCACCGAGCAACGTGTCCCAGATGAGGTTTGCTTTCGACAACGACCAGCAGGAAGTATCTTTCGAGCTATTACTGCTGTGATATGCAGTGCTATGTGGTTTGATGCTCGGAGTATCTCAATAACAGAATCCATCACCAACCTGATGGGAGCTCAGTTATCCACTTCTCCAGCCGGTGATCTAACCACGAAACATTGCTGTCAAGGTATTGCCGTGGCAAAAGAACACCTCGACGGGCTGCCGCATCCAATAAAATGACGAGATCATATCTCACTCGCAGCTATCCTGGGACAAATCTGGATCCATACAAGTCGATGATGATGATGCTATGACTTCCTCCGCTGTTGGTTGCACTGTATAGTCACTACTAGGGTGACTACTTGTAGGCTCACACTGGCATGGATTCCATCTGGTTGATGTTGCCATGCTGAAGGAGCGCGCCAGGGGTTACTTATGCTGAGATTTGAGTAAAATATACATACGGTGCAGAATTGTCTCCAAGCTTCCCTCCAAGTTGATGACGACCACGCCACAGCTATGTCCACAGCAGTATCACTTAGCACATTTGATGTTTGTCACGGCTTCGATTTTTTCATCTCACTAAAGCTCTTCGATCAAATTTTAAAATAACTCTTCGGAAACAAAATTGGCGGCCTCTTCAAACGCGTTCACATTCACAATGCGCGTGGTCACATTTATATCAGGATTGGTTTATTGTATTTGCAAGAACGGCCCGCCGAAAACAACACGTGAAGCGCGAAAGCAAGTTGAAGACTGGCTGTGAATGTGCATCCATAAATTTTCTACTCACTCAAATCGACAACAAATATCTTACCAGCGTGGTATCCAAGGATAGGTTTCAAGACTTCCAGATCAGGAGAGCCAACGAGCCAACGTAAAAGTATATGAAATGTTTCGTCTCTGAAAATGACGACGGAATCAGTGTCACATTTTGTGGCCAGAAAAAAAAGCAAAGGGGTTGAAAACAATTCAAGGGCATCGTGAGCGACCGTATGGCCGTTTGCGATCAAGGATCGCGACCGCGTCTCGTGAAATATAACGCGTGTTGAAATAGCTACTCACCATGGGTGACATAACTGCCAAAATTCTTCCCAACCACAACATGCCATGTAGGGCCATATCGCTTGTCAAACTCCTTTTTGATTTGTGCAGCGATGTCCTTTTCGATGTTGTATTTCTCCAACGCTGCAGATGCGATGTCCACCGCCTCCTGCTGCATCTCCTCGCTCATGTCAACATTCTTGATGACAGCTTTCGGGGATGATCCTGAATCTACGTCTCCTGATGGTGATGTCGCGGTCTGTGTGTCGTCTTTCTCAGCCATCGTCTGCGGTACTTTGGTGGATCGAAACGTTGGTTTGAGCACGCGCCGTTGGAGTTGAGACTAAATAGGTCACGAAAACGTGGCAATGGTGTGGCTGGTGGCCAACGCGGCAGACGTGCGGTTCGAACGAGACCCGAGTCCAATTTGCATCCAACCATTCAGCACAATGCACACAATCGCAGCGAATGACAAGTATGTGAAGTAGCTGGATGGGAAGATTGCATAGATTATGAGAAAAGTAACTAAAATTTGAGACTACAGCCTAGGGCCTGCTGACCACTTCCCACCCAACACCCCTCTCATGACGCCATAATGGCCGATCACTGCATGGCATTGCAATGTGCATTTGGATGCGCGTACTGAAGGATGACAATGCTGAGATGATCTTCCGGCGAGTGTGGGCTTGAATGTGCCCTAATGTGCCCATGCCGGAAGTCAACGCCTCCGATGACGCGTCCGAGATTACCAACCCCGAAAGTATATCGCGCATTGATCCCGCCGCTAGGCCGCGTTGACATTGTTGTAGGGCGAAACACATGTAAGCTGATACCAATATAGGGAGGCGTAATGACTTGCTTATAATCCAAACCAAAAGTGCTCAACTTCTTTCTCATCAACTATCATGTCTGAGGTTCACGCAACACCGGACAGGACGTATACCGATCTACCGGACAGCGAGATTGGCCTCGCCGAATCCCCAGAGCCCACAGAGAAAAAGGGGATCCACCGCATATTCCAGGATGCAGCAGAATACAGTGAAGTCCTCAAAGAGATGAAGCCCACTTCGTCGAGGAAGAGCAGTGAGGATGCGGACATCGGACCTGTTAGAGGCTTTGCTGACCTTGTCGGTCGCGACCTCGACGATACGAAGCCTCTCGGCGCTGCAGATCGCTTTGCAAAGCTCACTGTAAACAGCTGGCCTGAAGGTGAAGAATCGTTCACTGGCCGAGTCACACAAGAGCCGGACTCATACGACGAAGAAGAGGACGACGACGACGACAGTGACCACACCTTAGAGAAGGACACTGCACGGAAAATCCTAGCATGGGCTGAGGGCAGCGGACAATTGCCAGAGGAGGAGATTGTGAAGTTGAAGCTCGCCGACGCGGAAATCCCAATTCCCGAAGCACGTTCCGAGTCACCGTCGTCGCAGTCTTCTGGTGAAAGCAAACTCTCTCCCGAAGAAGTTGTAAATATCCTCGCCGACGAGTTCGGGAAGCTTACGATCCCTGGTGAACCCGAAGAGCGGTTATTACTCGAGTCAGATGGTGCATTTATCAAGGACGTAGCGATTCTTGTAAGTGCATATATGCTTTTGATCAGTATATTGGACATTAATTGAATACGTCCAGGGGATGGTTCATCTCACAACCCATCGAATCGCCTTTCATGCTTCACTTTTGTCGACCAGACCTGATCTTCTCCCAGAGCAACAGATTATTAAGAAGGGACCAATCACGCTTCATCGCAGCGGCCTTCACAGGAAGCGAAAGCTCTGGATGGAACTGTCCCATGATATGATATGCTCGTTCGCCTCCAGTAAGGAGGAAGATCGCATCAAGCCATTAAGGTCTATTTTGCGTCAGTTACAGTCATTTTATATTTAATACTACGACTCACACTACCGAACAGTCTCTTCATTAGCTGGTGTTGAACCAGAGGATCCTCAGAACCCAAGAATAGTACGTCTCAAGTTTAAGACCTCCGTCGGCCACAAAAATATGTACGCAACGGTGGACAATGAAGAAGCCGCGAGAGACTGGAGGCGCGAGATCCAAGGTACCATACATTCCGCTCGATGATATATTGTGGCTGAATACTTTCAAGGCGCACTATTTTTATATCGTCATCGTCGAGCGGCTATCCTTTCAAACAAAGTCGATAATGAATTAAACGGAGTGAGAATGAGCATTCCTTTGAGTCGCATCGAGAATATCGCTGGACGGTGCTTCATGAACATTTCTGGGATTTTTGCAATTCAATTGTCCGACCTGGACAATGATGACACCAGCAGCAGCGACTCCACTGACCCCGCCTCTCCAGAAAGTCGCGATGCGCGAACAATCGAACTCGCTATAGTTCAGCCAGATGCGCTTTGGAGAAATGTGCAGAGCCTGGTGGACGAAGCAAAGGCGAACTTGGAACGCTATCCGGACAAACTTGTCCCGCGAGCCATTATTGATTTCGGTGGGCTGTGCTTCCTTGAGGCAGAGCGCATCCTTTCGATGTCTAGTGGGGGCGAACAAGATCACTCAATCAAGACGAAGTTAGGATTGGGAGACGAAGGCGAAATTTGGCGTACGTGATTGGGTTTCTTCAAAGGCGCCATGAATCTGATATTGGGCTCAATCAGGAATGAAAGCTCGCATAGTCAAATGCGTTTGTTCGTCCGGCTGGCTCGTGGTGTCGCCACGCTTCGTCGGATTTTGGAGCAAATCACTCACCGCATCCGACATCGTATATCGCCTCCCCACCTCCATGGTCGTAAGTGCCACACCAGTCCAACGGAAATATTCCACGTCATTTGGAATGAAGCTTGTTCTCGAGGGCCGATCAGACCTTCTCTTTACGTTCCCAAAGGCGGAGGAGCGCGATGAAGCCGTAAAGCGAATCACTGCCGTCGTCGCAGTGGAACATGACAGAATTTCTGGCAATTCCTCGCTCTCATCTAAGATTAAGGATGATTCCCCCGATTCTTCTCGACCGGAGACACCCAGATCCACTTCAGATGTCTCAAGCTTCCAGAGCTCTGGTCTTCCCTCGCCTACACAGATCCTCTCGTCTATCGAACATACGGTGGATCGAGCCAGACTGAGGAACTTCCCGCAGAAAGTTGGGATAGAGATGCAAAGTCGCCTTCCCAAAGTCGTCAACCTTCCCCAAAATTCAATACCGTTGCTCACGCCGAAGCACTTCGTTTGTTTGACCATTGGATCCAGAGGAGATGTGCAACCGTATATTGCACTTGGACTTGGGTTGATGAAGGACGGGCATACAGTCACAATCGTCACGCACGAGGAGTATAAAGAATGGGTCGAGGGCTGGGGAATCAGACATAGAACAGCCGGAGGAGACCCCGGAGCGCTTATGAAGTTAAGCGTTGAGCACAAGGTGTGTCATTCGCTATGTGGCTTCGCGCCATCCATTGTTAACCAGAAGTCAGATGTTTTCACCGCAATTCTTCAAAGAAAGTTTGGGCAACGTGAGTTTACCCTATGCTTGTTTTTGCTCGCTTGCTCACTCGACATCAAGTTCCGTAAATGGCTGGATGAACGTAAGATCCACAACTCACTCGGCTTTTTCATTGTCTGACGATCAAGTTTGAATCAGTTTTGGTCGACGCGTGGGAGCAGTGCAAAGATGCAGACGTTTTATTAGAAAGCCCATCTGCCATGGCCGGTGTGCACATTGCGGAAGCCCTTCGTACGATGCTTCAGCTTCAGCTCTTCAGCAGTGTTTCTAACTTTGATTACAGACATACCGTATTTCCGCACTTTCACGATGCCCTGGACCAAGTCAGTTTATTTTCAGGCGACTCTAATTCAATGCTGATTTTTTGGTCTTCAGGACGACCGCATTTCCGCACTCGTTTTTGAGCCCTCCCGTCGAATCTGCTTCGTTCAACGTTTCATCGTATGTCTTCCGAACAATTTTATTCCAATGCAAAAGACCCTGACAAAATTGTCAAAGTTATATACTGTTTGATAATGTGTTCTGGGCTGCGACATCTGGCCAGGTAAATCGTTGGAGACGCCACACGCTGAAGTTAGGCAACACGGACATGGGTCATTTGGCCCAGTCCAAGATCCCATTCATCTACAATTTCTCTACGGTGAGACCGCATGCCCCGTAGTCTCAGCACATTCTGACTGTATTCAAAGGCTGTCGTTCCCAAACCCATGGACTGGGGAGATAGCATCGTAATTTCTGGCTAGTGAGCTCGATTTTTATTTCAAAGCTGCTCCCTGCCGACATGACTCTACAGCTGGTTCTTGGATAATCCGGAACTCAAGTGGACACCTCCGACGACGCTCTTAGATTGGATTGCGAAAGCCCGGGCTGACGGAAAGGCGATCGTTTACATTGGGTTTGGAAGCATCACCGTCCCAGATCCTGCTGCGATGACCCGAAGCATCATCAAAGCAGTTTTAAAGAGTAAGTAAACAAGTCATCTGGCACTCGAATATATTATCCATGTCTCTCCAGGTGATGTTCGAGCTATTATTTCTAAGGGATGGTCTGCCAGAATGGCGAAAAGCGACGAGCCTGAGATCGAGCTTCCCCCGGAGTGCTACACGGTTTGTCTCACGTCTCTGATTAAATGAACCGAAGCTTATTGGAATTCAATTTCGGTAGCTGGACAAGGTTCCTCACGAGTGGGTCATTAAGGTTATAACGTACATTCAATTCATTTAACTCTTGCCTAGTTGGCTGTTCCCACAAATTGACGCTGCATTGCATCACGGTGGCGCTGGGACAACAGGAGCCAGCCTGCGAGGTAAGAATCATGCATTATGCGACCGAGAATTAGAACTGAGTTGTTCCTTAGCTGGCATCCCCACACTGATTAAGCCTTGGTTTGGGTGAGGTGTTTCTTGCATTTTGCAAGTTCATTCTCGTTGACTCCTCATTTAGTGATCAATTCTTCTGGGCTTCGAGGGTTCAGAAACTTGGAGTGAGGCAACCTTCGCGTGGTTAGATAGCAATCTCTGACGCTTTCATTTGCAGGCTGGCTTGAAAGTCTCGAGTCTTCGGTCGAGTGACCTCTCACATGCTTTGACGAAAGCGACAACCAACCGGTCAGTGTTTATTATCATATATGTAGGTGAAATAGCATCCAACACATTTGTCACAGTATTATGAAAGAGCGTGCCGCGACGGTAGGGCAAAGGATCAGGATGGTGCGTTCATTTTCCTTGACCCTGACGATCGCGAAATGACCTTCATTCAGGAGGATGGAGTACGCGTTGCCATCGACGCGATATATACATATCTCCCGCGAGCCGGTCGTGAACGTACTGGGAAAGAGAAGCATTAATGTGTTTGTAGAGGGAATTGATAGTGTACTTAATACTTTGCGAATTGGGTTTCCCGAGTCATGCTATATTTGCTCAAGCTTGGCTGGAAGCGTGACATACGACAAGGGACAGCCTTGCGACACGCGCCTATTTGCGCAACTTTCCACCACCACCACCTCTATCACAAAGTCGCCATTGCAGCAAGTAATGTCGGCCTCAGGCTCTACACATCCTATGCCACCCGCAAACGCGGACCTCGAGACAACTTGGAAGTTTCTCGAGGAGGGTGTAGACCATATCATGACCAAGCTCCAGACCGGCGTCTCATATTCCAAATACATGAGTCTTTACACTGTTTCCTATAACTACTGCACATCTTCGCGAATGCACGGCAATGACGGTGGGTTAGGTGGACGAAGTGCGTATTTTTCCCCTTGTCCTCCTGCGCCACCTGTTATGTGTCTGACAAAATGAAACGCGTTCCCCGCGGAGCAGCAGGCGCGAATCTTATGGGCTCGGATCTATACAATAAGCTTACCAAGTACCTTGTCGCGCATCTGAAGACTGTTCGCGACGTAAGTCCCCGCGTCCTTTTGTCGCGCGATCTCGAATTGATCCCCCTCTTTGTAGAATTCAGATTCATTGGTGGACGAAGCTTTGTTAAGATACTACGCCAAGGAGTGGGACCGTTACACCACTGGTGCCAACTATATCAACCGTCTGTTCACATATCTTAATCGACACTGGGTGAAACGAGAAAAGGATGAAGGCAGAAAGGGTGTTTATACAGTATACACCGTAAGTGTGCCACGGCTTCTCCCATCCTATTTACTCACATGCTTTTTCTAGCTTGCTCTCGTTCAATGGAAACAATATTTCTTCATGCACGTCCATCAGAAAAATCAGAAACTCGCCGGCGCCGTCCTTCGTCTCATAGAACAACAACGCAATGGCGAGACAATCGATCAGGGTCTCGTGAAAAAAGTTGTCGATTCCTTTGTGTCTCTCGGTCTTGACGAAACAGACACTAACAAGGCGTCGCTGGATGTCTACAAAGAGTACTTTGAGACGCCCTTCCTTAACGCCACGGAGAAGTACTACAAGAATGAGTCAGAGGCGTTCCTCGCCGAAAACAGCGTATCGGACTATCTCAAGAAAGCAGAGGAGCGGTTGAAAGAGGAGGAGGATCGCGTCGAGCGATACTTGCATACGACTACACGAAAGACGTTGGTCGCCAAATGCGAACACGTCCTCATTCGTGAGCATTCAGAAACTATGTGGGAGGAGTTCCAGAAACTTCTCGACTTCGACAAGGATGAGGATCTTCAACGCATGTATTCGTTATTGTCCCGTATCCCGGAAGGGCTCGAGCCTTTAAGGAAGAAGTTCGAGGAGCACGTGAAGAAGGCTGGCCTGTCTGCTGTCGCAAAGTTAGGTGGCGAGGGCGGCGCTGCTGTAGATGCTCTGGACCCGAAGGCATACGTTGACGCTTTGTTAGAAGTCCACAGGAAGAACTCCGAGACTGTGACGCGCAGCTTCCGAGGAGAGGCTGGATTCGTAGCAAGCTTGGACAAGGCATGCCGCGAATTCGTCAACCGAAACTCTGCGACGGGATCATCGACGACGAAGTCCCCTGAACTGCTCGCGAAACATGCTGACGCACTCCTACGAAAGAACAATAAGCTGGCCGAGGAAGGCGATCTTGAGGGTGCGCTTAACCAAGTGGTAGGTTTCGTCATCTATTTATAGTCCTGAACAACTCATAATTTGGCCATGTTTTTAGATGGTGTTGTTCAAGTACATTGAGGATAAGGATGTCTTCCAGACGTTCTACACGACCAAGCTGTCCAAGCGGTTGATTCACGGAGTGTCTGCGTCGGATGAGAGCGAAGCAAGCATGATCTCGAAGTTGAAGGAGGCGTGCGGATTTGAGTACACCAACAAGTTGCAGCGCATGTTCACAGGTAATTTCTTTATACAATTACGCGATTACTCTTCCCTTTAACCTGTTCTATGATAGATATGAGTTTGAGCAAAGATCTTACGGATCAATTCAAGGAGCGCATGGCGCAGGCTCATCCAGAGGACAGCGACTTGAGTTTCAGCATCATGGTCCTCGGAACGAACTTCTGGCCGCTGAACGCGCCAAACAACGACTTTGTCATCCCGAAAGAAATCCTCCCGACATACGACCGTTTCCAACGCTACTACCAGGCGAAGCATTCAGGGCGCAAACTAACCTGGCTCTGGAACTACTCGAAGAACGAGCTGCGGACGAACTACCTCAACCAGAAGTACATTCTCATGACAAGCTCGTATCAGATGGCTGTCCTTGTGCAGTACAATGTCAATGATACGCTGTCGCTCGATGAGCTCGTTACTGCCACGGCGATCAGCAAGGATATCCTGGGGCAGGTGTTGGCGCTTCTCGTGAAGGCGAAGATTCTAATCAACGACGAGACGGATCAGTATGACTTGAACCCGAGTGAGTGATATTTCCATATGACTGCGGAACGAGCTGCTTAACATTATTTTCTTAGACTTCAAATCGAAGAAGATCCGCGTGAACCTGAACCAGCCGATCAAGGCAGAGGTGAAAGCAGAGTCTACTGATGTGCTCAAGACCGTCGATGACGATCGCAAATACGTTATCCAAGCAACCATTGTCCGGTTAGTATCATTTTTTCTCATAATGTGATAAATAGTAAACTTCTTTTCTGCAGGATCATGAAAGCCCGCAAGACGATGAAGAATCAACCTTTGATTCAAGAAGTTATCTCGCAGATCCAACAGAGGTTCAAGCCGAATATCCAAGACATCAAAAAGGTTCGTTTCTCTTTATCCTGCCAGTTGCCGCAGCTCATTGTTGTTTTATTTACCCTTCAGGCGATCGACACATTGCTGGAGAAGGAATACATGGAGCGAGTAGACGGCACAAGAGACACGTTCGCGTATGTCGCATGATCGTGTGCTCATCACGCATTAGAATGTTTCCTTTGGACACTCGTCCCCACACACTCATACATCAGCATCCCCACCTCCCTCGTCGTCGTCGTCGTCTTTTTGTACTCACTCGTCTTCCAAGCGTCTCCGCAATGTATTATAAACCTTTCACATCTAATATGTTGGAGGTTTCTGTTCATATTATGTAAGCGTGATGGTTTTGACTGCTGAAACTCGCATGTGATTTATTCTAATGCTGGCTGTTACTTCACTGGCATTTCGACCTCCAAACATCGCGGTAGCCAGAGTAATACGGATGGCGACTAGTACTACTACCGCGAGCCGGGCAGCTGCGCGTCTGGCTGCGACCAGAAGGCACTTGTCGACGGACACACCTGCTCGCGCACCTTCAGTCTCGCGCATCACCGTCTTTGGCGGAGGCTAATGGGTGTGTGTCCCTAAATCTATCTCAAAACGATATTATCTAGGGCAATGTGTGTTGAAGACATATCCGGCAGGTGCGGGGATAGTCCAAGTGGCCGCGCACAACGGCTTCAAAGTCGTGCTGTGCGACGTCTCCGAGAAGGCGCTCGACACAGGACGCGGCATCATCCAAAAATCCGTCGCGCGCATCGCGAAGAAGTCACACCCGGCAGACGAAGGGGCGCAGCACGCCTTCGTCGCGTCCGTGTTCGACAATATCACGACGACGACGGATGCGAAGGAGGCGGTGCGGGAGTCGGATTTGGTGATTGAGGCGATTGTGGAGAATCTGAAGGTGAAGAAGGAGTTGTTTGAGAGGCTGGATGGGATGGCGAGGCCGCGGTGTTTGTTTGCGACGAATACGAGCAGCTTGAGTGTTAAGGAGATTGCGAGCTCGACGAGTGAGGATAGGAGGACGAGGTGAGTTGTATTTGAACAAGTTTCCATGATTGTTTTATGCTGATCGGTATCGGGAATATTGAAGATTTGGCGGATTACATTTCTTTAATCGTTGAGTGCTTCCATTCATTCCCTCTTGACGCTGAGTGTTGAATATAATGAACAGCTGTGTAAGTTGTTGAAGCTTCTGATTTCCACGACACCGAACGAGTGGCCAAATTTATCAGACCACAGATGAAACTTGTCGAGGTTGTACGAACAGATGACACCTCAGCCGAGACATACCAGAGTCTTATGGAGGTTTGCGCGAAGATGCAAAAACATGCCGTCACTTGTAAAGACACACCTGGGTGAGCACGCCACGTCCATTCACAATTGTGTTGGCTTATGAGAATATATTAGATTCATCGTCAATCGACTGTAGGCCAAATGAAGCTGAGGCTATTCATGGTTGCAAATATTAACCTGCTATTCAGGCTGATTCCGTACATGGCGGAAGCGATCCGGATGCTGGAACGTGGGGACGCTACAGCGGAAGATATAGACGCAGCTATGCGGCTTGGAGCAGGTGAGCAAAGAACGCATATGGTATGTGTGCACTTTAAGTGACAGGATTGGGCTATAACAGGATATCGTGAGTACACGCATATTATTTGTGATCGAGGACTCACGCGATCGGCGCTTCTCTTCTTCGCAGCAATGGGACCGTTTGAATTGACGGATTTTGTAGGGCTCGATACGAGTGAGTTTTTCCGAAGTCGGTGATCATGGACCGGTTGATAAAGAGCGAGGGCTGACTGGCATCATCCGTGACAATCGCAGCGAAGCACATCCTGGACGGATGGCGAGATAAAGTGAAAGACGGGGTGAAGTCGATACCAGCAGAGCTTGTGGAAGAGTCGGAGATGCTGAGCAGGAAGGTATCTGAAGGGAAAATGGGACGCAAGTCGGGTGAAGGATTCTTCAAGTACTAATTGGGAGTGTGTGGCGTGCCGGAGGGAACAGTGTCCGGAGAATGAGAGCGTCGAGAGAACGGGATACGCCGTCTTTCAGCCTCATGTGTGGACGTAGCGGACATTGGTGTTGCCATACGCGGTCGTGGGGGAGCTGGATAATTAAACAGAGGAGACTTCTTGGATGGATGGCCAGGATGGTGATGTTCTCTTTGTGGCGTTCGAAAGGCTCGATCAAGAAGTGTGTGTATTTTAGGTTACAGTCTTCCTGATTGGGAATATGTGTGAAGTGAGATGAGTTGGAGCATTCTGGGGCTAGCTTGAGAGGCGGATGACAAGTATAGGGAATACAGCTAGACAATGGGCTGACACTATTCGGAGGCGGAGTATATGCAAGGCGATGAGGTGTGACGTTGTTGTGACCTGTATTGACACGTGGGAATGTATTGTAGATTGCCCCAGATCCAGGCTAGATTAAAAATTGGCGACGTCAATAATGCCTCCCTTTCCAGTCCTACAGCGTGCACCCCTTCCTTCTGACCGCCATCTCCCCTCCTCAACACCGTCAACAACATTCCTGAAGCCTGGCGGCCAATGGCCACGCTTCACCCTTACACTCATGACCCCGGTGCTGGGCCATACGTCATATTCCCAACTCACGCTCACCAGATATTGTCCAATTGCATTCACATAATTGGTGCGCATCGTCATCGACAACGAGCAACTTGTACTCACATTCGACGCGCCAAACAGGCACATCCGTAATTTCCTACTGCTTTGCGCGTCGCACAGAGACAGAATTTCTTTGGACAAAGCAAGGATGGCAGAATATCAGCTGGACAAAATTACTCGTCATTTTGTTGTTCCTTGACTCGTACGTGCCCTTAACATCCCACTCTGATACATTACACTTAACGTCTTCTCCGCCATAGATGGTTCTTTTTGGCATTCAGTACGTGTTCTACTCATGTTCAACATGCACATGATCTTAATCCCACCTTACAGGCGGAATACTCGTCAATGGCGTTGGGCTGAGCTATTCCGTCATGGTCTGCAATCTAGGCATCTACGCATGCATTGTGTTTTACGCGGGGAGTAAAGTGAGCCGGTATTAAGTCGAAAAATGGGGCTCGTTCTAATCGCCCAATCGCAGGCACTCATTTACATCTTCCTCGTCGAAAGGTTAGCTTCTAGTGCAGAACCACTGGCAATAACGCTCATCGTTCATTCTACCAGAGTTTGGATAGTGTGGAGTGCAGGAAACACCATGACGCGGAGACAGTCGCCAGTCTACCAGATCTGCGCCACAATTGTCGCCATTTACATCGCGATCTTCGTTTTGATGATCGTTGGTCGCGTAGTCTCGCTCAGGCAGGATGGGACATGTGTCATCGGTTTGCGTCCCTACGCGTGAGTGGCACTACAACTTCGCGCGACCCATTAATCTCCAGCTGATCCCAACCATCAATACAGATCTGTAACCCTTTTGACATACGACCTGTTCGTTAACGTCGTGCGTATCCCACACAAATAACGTGTTTTGTCAGATCTTAACTCCTAAGTCCGCAGTTTTTGACTTCGATGTTTATTTGGCCGCTGTACCGTGAAAACCTCATGAATGCCCGCCTTCGAAGTGTAGCGTGGCGGACCATGTTGTAAGCCTATCAATCATTCCCTCGCAACGGTGAATGCTCACGTCAACCGTGCGCTTTCAGTGCGGCCGCGGCCGCTCTCACGACGTCCTCAGTTCGTTTTACCACGGTTCTGATCCCCCAACTGTGATCGCTGATATATATGATGCCAGGTGAACATGGCGATACTAACAGCTCTGCACGGAAAGCAACTCGGATGGGTTTGTCTCGCAAGCTGTGCCGCAGACGTGGGTTCTTTTCGCTTCCTTCACTTCGATCAGCGCTTAATGGAAGTTTCGATGTTCCTCAGGTGACCTTAAATGCCCTTGTTTTGTACTGGGTAACCGCTGGTGGACACCGTGAAAGCATTCCTCGGAATCTATCGCTGCCGGCATTAGTAGTCCCTGTCTCCTTCGTGCGCGTGCCGGATAATTGCGTACCGGCAAAGTCCCCCGCATCCCCGCCTCCACGCCTTGACACTGGCGACGCTCTCCATCAAGGCGCTGCACACGACTATGGCCATGGCCGGTTTGGCCGGCCTATGTACGCATCCGGGGTTGACTCGTTATACGATGAACTCCCGACGCCGGACACGATCGCGATGACTGGGTTTCGGGAAGTGTTACCAACAGACGATGAGCGGCATCGTTTATATGGGTGTGACCGTGCGGAGCAGAGCACGCCGAGTGGGACGGAGTCGGGGACGTATCAGGATCCGCTGGAGCAGACTGTGGGCAAGGCGCGGTCATCAAGGGCGAAATCGCTGCGCCAAGCGTCGGTCGCGAGTTTGCAATCTCCTTCGGCTGGGAAGGTGCCGTCGGGGAGTAGAGGTGCGGGTGCAAGTGGTAGTGGAGAGCAGGGGTGGCCGAGCTTGCCGAGGCGAAAGACGTCGAGGATTATGCGCGCTGTGCGGTCGGTGTTGGGGCTTTGGAACCCAGCGAAGGAGTCGCCCGACATGCATGAGATATCAGGTGGCGTCAACGTATGTTTCTTGATTCACCTATCGCGTCTTTTAAAGCTATTTACTGATTTATTTTTGATTTTGTAGGTACGGACGACCACGAGTGTTCATCATGACGATGACGCCCAGCAGACTCACCCGCCTTTATCGCGGAGTACAGTGGTGGAAGATCGGGGGACAGGTAAACGAAACGCAGATGTCAGTGATACCTGCGAACGGACACCAGTCGATGACCTCGAGAATGCATTGAGCACCATTCCACCGCCTTCCGCACCTTCACCTTCATCTTCACATACACCTTCACATCCCCATTCCTCATCATCTTCAAATGAACGGACGCGAACTCTTCCATAGCTTAGCATTACGTTGTTCTCTTCTACATTTCCATTCCCCGCTTCTTGTTTTTCACCATGTTGTCTCCTCTCTCTGCCTAACTTGCACTTACCACTCTCCCCTTCACGACCTCATCACGCATGCAGTGTCACGCCAGCATTACAGTACCCCCTTCCAAACCAGAATCCCTTACCACCTCCTCCCAGCTTCCTTTGAAGGAGCTCGACCCATATGCGCAGCCCCCGTTGCATTCACGAACGTATATAAACCCGCATTAGTATTCAGTTAGTCACGACGCCGCATATGCATTGTGCATTCCGCGATATCCATATAGTCAACAACGGCATCCCTGCTTGCTGGTAACTATATGCGTCTGGTGTGGCGCAAGCCCAATGAAAAGCACTAGCATCAGATAAATTGCTGTCATATTAACGGCTGTCCAATGCCTCATGGATCATGGATCTGTACTGTATCATGATCACAAATATCACTTACACCAAAAAGTCACACTCCCGTGTGCATGTGTCCACAACTACCGGTTTTCAGTCTGTTCGCCTCCGGGGAGGCGCAACGTTGGTACCGAGTGGGCTCATCCATCATCCAAGCTTAGTAGGCGCCCATGGATGACTCACTGATGCCAAGCCTAGAACGATATGAGCGTAAATTGTGGCGTTCACCAATCACCACTAGTTCTGCTGCGGTTTTTTGTTGCAGCCCTGCATATATTGGGCTTGCGCAGACGCCAACGAGATATTAAAAATATCGGACGATACGGACGTCCGTGATTCAGAGATTGGTGGGCAATTTGTGGTGTCATGTATTGTCCTAGCTAACCTGTAACATGAATGCCCGCCGCGTTCGGGGTATTTTGGATAACAATATGAGTGGGGTATCAACTAGTACTAACCACGCGGCACGACATATCCGACCAACATGCAAAGCATGAGAGAGCCATCCGCACATTAACGTCGTTGGAGGCTCGGAAATGTTTTGTAGCTGATATTAATGATATTAAGTCCACACACCTGGACGAGTTCTCCTGTAAAGGTACACAATGCTTGCTGAAGGCAGAAGACTATGCCTTGAAATTGCGTAAGAGGCACCGTGCTGTGCCTGCGTCTATTTTCCCCCCAGTCGCATGCCATGGTCACAGCAGTCGGCATGTGTGAGCAAATACGTTTCATGAGTCGATGCATCTTGAAAACGAGAGGGGTGATACCCATCCACAGAACAGCGATTGATTGAAGCGGGTATCAAAGCCTCTGCCAACCCTGCAGATATCATGATGCATGCATATATGTAGCCACATTCGCGGGTAGAAGTTGAGCATTCGGAATGTGGCCCAGACGGATTAGCGTCAAGCCTCCGAACATCCATGTCAACTTTGGCCCGGAGTGAGCAGTGTTGGGCAGCAGATATTAAGGCAACGAAGGCGTGAGCGTCCAAGATCTGCGCGAATGAGAAAGCCCATATGTTGCTATAAGCTCGGAAATATTTTCGAGCACTGAGATTAAAGTCACATGAGTTTAAAAGCTACACAATGCTTGCAAAAGCAGAAGAACATGCCTTGGAATGTCGTAACAGGCACCAGGTCTGATAAACCGCCCACTATTTTTCTTGCCGTCGTATGCCATAACCAATATCTGTTGGCGTCAGCATGTATGGTCACATGGGGTACAGACATACTTCCACGACTATTCCTGCAATATTGATCGTGCAGCAATGTTTAGGCGATGCCTCTTGAAATTGGGAATGTTTCGGCCCATCCACAGAACAGCGATTGATTAAATTTGAAGTGTTATCGAGCAATTGCCAACCCTGCAGAAATGGACGCATATAGTCACATTCCGCGGTAGAATTTGAGCATTCGGAATATAACCTGGACGGACTAGTGCATATAAGTGGCAATCCACTGTAACTTACATTCGTGTCAACTTGAGCAAGGAGCGAGCAATGTTGAGCAGCAGATATTAAGGCGACGACATCTTGTGGGTCCAAGATTTGTGGTCTAGCAGTGCAGAAAGGATTCGGAGTTCTAGAAATACCCTTGGGGTGAACCTCAATGTCCGTGGTCAGATATTGATGTCAATGACTCTGAATTTTTACGAGGTTTGCAGCGACTCGAACAGATAAAATTCACAGTTATGAAAGCGGCAATGCTGAATTTGATGCCTGAAGAGTAATACGTTTGTCGGGCTGGTTAATTTGAAAATACATATCACTGTGAGCGAGATCGTTGAATGGGAAGTCCTGCCAGGATGCAAGACGTCAAGAGCACAGATTAGTCATATATTTAGGCGCGCGCTTGCGCCATGTTTTCTCCCACGTTTCTTTGTCAAGAAGCGAAATCATCAGAAAATTACTAGTTGCACCCTCAAGGGCAGTCACTGTATGCGCATAATTATCAAATACACATGCTTTACTTTGGATGACCATTGCATACACTTTATTCGTGCTTACCTCCGTAACAGTTGCTACAAGCCCTTCACATGCACTCCACGAAGCAAAAGCCTTTGAAGAAATTTTGAAACGCAGTACTCCGACCATGTGTGAAAGAAAGCATATTGCCTCTGTCCGCCGTTAAGCCAGAATTACGCCGTCGGTCCTACGGTAGGCCTATCACTGCAGAAATGAAATGAAATATTTCCCCGCAATCCCACGGTGCGAGCCAACAAATAATTATCGGTTTCACGATGTTTAAAAACT
>ML170171.1:15293-74919 GCA_004355085.1 Rickenella mellea | reverse complement strand
GCGTCGGCGCATGGTCAATGCTCGTAATAAGGAGCTGATCCCGGAATGTCACCTCCCGCTATGATCATAATTGAAAAGGCGAGATATTGTTGTCACTAATTTCAGGCCTTGCGGGTCCGTGGATGGGTGTAAGATGAAGCGATTGCATGTTGTGCCACCCATAGCATGAAGATAACCCCCACGTTCAAGGAGAACCACTCTTAAATTGGATTAACCTCGAGTGTAGGTCGAAACGCGCACGGTAGGTTTGCGTTCTCGTGGAGCTCTGAATTGAAGGAACTACGGAGGAAGTACAATCTGCATTCCTCCTTGGCGTCCTCGATGTCGACTAGGCCGTTTAGAGGGGGGTACTGGGTCTGCAGACTCGGGAACTGGGGTAACTGTCCGGTCATTGGCCAAGGCAATGCGTCCGAAGGTAATGGACGTGGGACTGAGCTCACCTATCGCGGAACACACGGGTATCGGTAGGTTCTGTTCCGTACATCAAGATTCCGGGGCTCATCGGTGCGATGTGAGATAATTGAGGATTGGTTCCTTCGGTGGACAAAATTGTCTTCTTTGCCGTCCCACGGGGTTTATGTCTGTCGGCGAATAAGCGTTCAGTTATCTCTAAGACAAATATGACCTCCTGTTGCACAGAACAAACAGTTTGCGTAGGCCCGTGTTGTGAGACGGCTGGCCGGCAACATGTCAGCACACTCACATAGCCCAAGGTCCAGAAGGACGTGTCCAAAGTAATTATTTGGAATGACTGCAAACAGGCGCTATGACCCCACGTTGTCACTCGTGCGTGGCTTGGTGCGGCCGAGTTCCCGAGGGGATGTACAGTGAAGCACACAAATGCGGCACCGTATGCGAGGGGCGGAAAAATGGCAACAACTGCGCAGAATTATTGGCAGCTCATTTGGAATGCATGTACCCCAGAGATTAGCGTAAGCCAACAGCGCCCACTATTATCACATCTGATGGATTCCACGAGGTAAGTGACCCAGAAATTAGAAAAAGAAAAAGTAGTATAAACCCAGGCCCCGGTGAGTAATTTTCATTGTCGTGAGTTCCGAAATCGCACGGAAGTACAATCTCCAATGGTGCAGCTATTCGTGGTGTGTCGGCGGGCCATGGGGGGATGTTGTGTGAGGAATCTTTCTGCCTATATGGAACCAGAGAACAGCCATCGACCATTGTTTTCTTTTCAAGTTGGAAACTGTTAGATGCTTCTTCGGGATAACGCCAGAAATTGGCCATGGACAGAGAGATGATGAACTCACTTTCCAGTGTGGATTGTTCGTATTGTTGTACTTCCGAAATTGGACACACATACAATGGGGAGTTTCATGACAGAATATTTCGTCGAAGTTGACGACAATTCCAATGACGCATTCGTGCTAAGTCGGGGTTTTGGTTGTGTCCGTAATTTGTCCTTGAGGGGAAACAGCGAACTCACAGATCTATAAAATCATTCGGCAGTCAAGACACGGCGAGACTGAAAATACGCGAAATTGCACGAGAACATATTGAAGTTCGTCCCTGAGCGACAATCTGATGTTCGATCGAAATCTCGCTTGACCTTTTTTTGGAAATAGATTCGCGGAGCCGGAATTAGCCGGCCGTTTCCGAATGCTAGTTGTCGATGAGCCTGCGGAACGTTTTGCTCGACGCGCTCAGCAAGTTACCCGGTGAACGCACCTTTCATATCCATGTCCTCGTCTCCGCACCACGCAGATACGGCCTTTATCCGTACGCATCTGTGCGACATCGAATCTACGTGAACGACATTCTCATCCTGCTCGCTGAGCAACCTCCCAATGAACCAGTATCCCGTGTGTTTGTCTCTGGAATTCATGCTGCAGTCTACACCATCCCATCTACCGCCTCGGCTATTCTGTATGTCTCCAAAGTCGACGGGACTGGACAAGGAGCGTCACCATCACCCACGGCCACACTCATTCGTGCTCTGATCTCATTTTACGTTGACCCAACCACACGACCGGTTCCAGCCACTCACCTCTGGGTCCATCTTTTCGCGCGCGCTCAGAACCAATATCTCTTCCCCAACTCGAGCGAGCACCCTCGAAAGCGCGTCCTTACTGATGTGCAACTGTGCATGTGGTGGAAGCGAATATTCTCCGACGTTGCGCGGAACGTGGGTGACAAGTTGCAGAGCGTGAAATTGCATTACACGCTACCGGGCTATGACCAGCTGGAGGCACGTCAAGCGCTTGGTGGAATTTCGGTGGCGAACCCACCCCGAGATGCCGCGCATTGGAATTATGGTCATCCTTATTCGCAGACCGATGTCCCCCTTCCCTACATTTCTCGCGGTGGAAGCTCTAGCAGGCAAAACCTAGGCCAATTCATTCCCTCCTTTGACGACGACCCGAAATCGCGGTTTATGGACGAGATTGCGTGTACGAACGAGGGAGACTTGGTGAAGTCTCCTCCGAGGAAGCGCGCGAGAACCAATGATGATGAGAGAAAAGACAAAGAAGAAAGCAGACCTGCTGGGGAGCTCGGACATGTCTCGGTTGATGACTTCTGGGAACGTATGTCCTTTCGACAAGAGTGTGTCGCGGGTGCCGTGACGGCTTTCTTTGTTGGCGTGTTTTCCTCCGCGCCGCCAGCTCCTGACGCTCCGCCGGTCCCCACACACTTGTCTGCCCAACCTGGGCAGGTCTCACACCACATGATAAAACGCCTTGTATCTTCTCTCTTGACAGGAGTCGAATTTTCAAATTCGGAACGCGCCATTCGGGGTACCCAGATTCTGGAGGGCTCAATTAAAGGGCTCTGCGATGGTCTGGCAAGTAATGGCCCAGAACGGCCTTCTCAGGTGGCAACTCCGAGTGACGAGAGCGGACGAAGGACACCGGAACGAGAGGCCGCAGTGGCCCCTCCACCGCCGCAGACGCCTCCGCGACGCGTCGTAGCTTATTCTCGGGATGACGATGTGACTCCGAATCCCTTCCCAGAGGCGGAACCCGTGACTTCCCTCGAAACTTATCATTCACACATCTACGGCAGCGTGTTGGCGCGCAACAGTTTGATCGGGCTAAAAGACGGAAGAACGGGTGCTGAGGCAGGTTTAGACACGGCGAGACCCGCGGAAGTTACAATATTGCCTGTGAGGAGGAAGCCAAAGAAGAGATGAAACCGCACCCCGGTTCGGGGACGGATATTAGGCTGATGTTCTGTAGGAAAAGCGGGGAGGTACGGGGACTGTATCTGAGCAATATATGCGTTTTTGTACCTTGCACGAGGTACGGTGTTCAGTTCCAGTTTCAGGTTCGCATGCGATATTGGAATGCGAGCCTGCGAATGTAGAGTAAAATGTATACTAATAGCAGAAACGGTAGTTGCCGAGCGACTTTGTCGGCGATCTGCCCACTCCTCGTCGCCAACAACGTTTCTTGTCGTCGTCGTCGCTGTCGATCACAGCAGCGCCGTCTGTCAACTCGCAATTGGCCGCCCTCGACGAGCGTCTATTCTCCGGAGCCTCTGCGGGCCGTTCTCACCGTGCTTTGCTTCGAAGGCGATCTCATCAAACGTCTTGTTCTCTCCCCGCCACGACCACCGCGCCCTCCCGACAACGGGCTCTCGCGCACGACGCCGACGACAGCAACGACAACTCACTTGCGCCCATTCACCATGCCGAATGACAAATCGGCCGTACATTCCCTGCCCTCTTTTGCCCAGGCCTTCCGCAGTCTCAACAGCGACGATAACGCCCTCCCTCCCATCCAGCGACGCCCATCGCCGCTTGTGCGTGCACCGCAGTCTCAGCCTTATCGCGAGCGGGAACGGCAGCAGCAGCCTAGGTACACTTTAAGCAGTGTGAATGCAAAGAAGCGTCCCCGGTCAACGTCCAATGCTTCGAGGGATGACGACGGATATTCTTCATCTGAGTGCGTTTTCTACTTTTAAAATCGTATTTTAGATGAATCTGAGATGTTCTGGCGACGTTTACGCAGAACCAGCTCGCCGCGGGCGGCATTTGTGAAAGAGGAACAGGACTTCGACCAACTCGATCCCTCTCCTCCTCCTCCGCCTTCTAGGTCAAAATCCTCCATCCACCGTCATGATCCACCTGCAATCGCTGTTTCGTCTTCCACAGGTGCCCCTCCTCCATCTCTGACTCGCCCTCAGCAAGCCGCAAAGAGACGCAGGGTTACCATAAGCGGACTTAACACCAATAACTTATCACCATCTACGACCTCGCCTGGCCCCCAACCTGGTCATGCTCAGCCGGCTGGTGCAGCAAATCCTAACAATGTTGGTGCTCCTGCGAGTGGCCAGCCACCTACGGGTCCATCGACGCCGATTTCTCCTGTTGTGATGGGCTTTACAATCGAACCTCACAACCCGCAGAAATTCGAGCAGGTGCGCGCTATGCTGAGCGTAAAGCAACGGCAAAAAGCTCTTATTGAGAGCCGGCGAGGAAGTACCGCGGGGTTGGGTATTGGACCTGGTAATAATTCGCAAGGCTTAGGTCCGGCTGCGCCAGACCATCTTGCGAGACGTGGGAGCGCGGCAGGCATGATTGAAGGCAGGAGAGGAAGCATGTCTGCCGTGAATGTCTTGGTTCAGGCAGCGCCGTCATCGTCAACTACGTTGGCTCCTAACCAGGCTCCTCCGAAGAGATCGGGTAATAGTCCAAACGGCGGGGGTCGACGCCTAACTACATCTATGGCTATTCAGCCCATCACTGTCCCTTCTAGCGTGATTCAAAATACCTCTCCAGAGGCTTCTGGTCCTACTGGGGCTGTGAGCCCTCACCAACATATCATCGTACCGAGTCAGAACCCTCGTCCTCATCGTTCTCCGAACCTTCAAACTATCTCATCTGTAGCCCACTCCCAGAACCCCGATAAGAGCCCAAAGCTTCAGTTACACGCTTCAGCTCAATCACAGGGTTTATCCGCCCAAGCGCAGGCCCAGACTCAAGCTCAGCAAGCGCAACTTGCATCGCAGGGCCTTTCCGGACTTGCAAATGCATTGCCACCTCCACCGACGAGCTTTACGCGTCGCCGCGCTGGACAGCTCAGTTTGCGGGGCAACAAGCCTGCCGACATTGTCATAAGTCCCCGCGATACGGAGGATCCTGCCACCAAGCCTGCCACTGGTTCGAACCCAAATGCCAACTCTAATGCACTCGGGCAGCAGCGTCCCGTCCTCCGGGCTTTCAGTTACAAGTCCCTGCAACCAGCTGTCCAGAGCGCTCCTCCCATTCCTCGCAACGGGGAGCAACCTGGTCGCTTCCCAATGTCGATTCCGACACTCCCGCCTGCTATAGGACAACAAGGTGTAAGCATCAGGAAGACCGCAACGAAGGTTCCTCCGACGCCCACCCGTTTAGGCATGCAACGGAGTACAAGCGGGACTGGTGCGAATGTTCGGCTATCACAGCCAACTGCTACCGGTTTGAGCACGGCGGTACCTCCGCAAACTCCAGCGACGCTCCACCGCCCGACACATTCACCAACGGATAAGGCTGCGTTCCTTGCACCATTCGAGGCTTTCTATGATGCGTTGACCGATGCTCACGTCCTTAAAGGCTGGTTTGGCGAACAACTCGGACACGTCGGACGCCTAGTTCGAGAAATCGAAGCACAGAAAGTGGATATCGAGAAGAGCAAAGCCGAGATCGAAAGCCAGCGTGTGCAGGTGGAGAAAATGATTGGCGGTGCGTTAGGTGCGCGTGGTGAAGTTGAGAGCTGGGTCTCGGAGGCCGTGGAAAGGCAGCTGGGTTCTCACAGAGAGGAAATGGCCTGGTTAAGAAGGCGTGTGGAAGAACTCGAGGGAATGCTTTCGCCGAAGGACAGCAAACATCAACGCGGACAAGCGGACTCTGATGAAAAGCACAGCACGGCGGCACCGAGCAAGGGTGTCAATGGAATGCAGAGTTCACAAGAATCCTTTGACATCGCGCCTGATGTGGAGATGTATAAATTTCCTCCAGAACAACCGACTGCGACAACGCATACACCACGTCCACCGCCCCAACCCATCAGACGCAGCAGTTCGCCCGCGCGCATGTCAGGTTCACAGCAGCCACCGAGTCCTTCGTCTCGTGCACGGTCCCAAGCCAGTTCACCAGCACCGCCGAGTGAACCTGGCAGGCGGATGTCGGTATCAGCGATCCGTTACGAACCGCAGCTCTCTCCGCAGTTGAGGGCCGATCGTATCACTGCCAACGAGGGCAGCAGCGGTGCGAGAGGTTTGGTGAAATCACCGTCGGTTCGGCATGCCATGGCACCACCACTTCGCCCGTCGTCGTCGCACTCCGAGCACGATAACAATGGACGAGAGAAGGAGAAAGAACGTCCGAACATTCGAAGGTATAATAGCCAGAATGGCGTTCGTAACAGCCCTTCTCTTAACGGCGACAACAAGCTTGGGAGTAATGACAACAAACATGACTCTGGACGACAAGAAACGGCCGGCCGCCCAGAGTCTGGAGCACCTTCACCTCCCAGTTCTTCCCAAATTCATCCTCCAATGGAAGAAACTTGAAACCAGCGGTAACTTCGACACCCACCTTATCTAAATCTTGACTGAAGGGACAGATCTTTTATTTCGCTTTCCAAACCTGTTTCTTTGTACATATCCTTGGGCTACACACTTCTGAGTGAGATATGGCGTTTTTTTGTTGTTCGAATTTCTTTCGTTTTCGTACATGTATGACCTACGCCCGTCGCCGATTCACCCTGGGACGTTGTAGCAGTATCGCTCTCTCGACCATTGCGTATACCACCCAAAAGCAACCCCTTACGCCTATCACGAGCCGTAGATGTTCAACCTCCAACTCTCCTACTCTCATTGGCCTCGGCCTTCTAAACCACCCCGCTGCTCAATGGCATGTCTTGACCTTTCTTGTTTGATGATGATGTATTGTCATTGCTGGGGAAAATCGCAATCCTCTCTGGATGTAATTTATTGCGTATCACTTCGCGAATATCAATCAATTCTTATATTTAGTCTTGACTGGAGTCTAAATCACGGGAATGGCGATTCGACGCCGATCCCTTGAGTAACAGTCGTACAGCTCGTGCAATTACATTGAGTGTCCCATGAAATAAGTACAAAAATTTAACCAAAGAACAGCCTCCGTCGGCGGGTAACCGTCGTCAACTGCAGCTGCGCAAGAAACCGCGAACACAGCGTTCATCAAACCAGGGTCGCAGTGTCCTCAGTACTACCAGCGCCTTCCTTGGTTTTCAGCTCGAAACGGGGCATGCTAACGCTCGCCCGAGTACGCGAAGGCGAACGAGTTGACTGGGACTGAGGTGGGTCGTCCTTGCGCCAGAATAACCAGACCTTCCACACATCCGGTCTCGTCCCAAAGATCACGAACGCAGCAGTCGGCACTGGATAAATGACAAAAATACAATATTAATCAAAATCGCTTGCGTCGTGATAGAAACAAATGGCGGACGTACGCGAGGCTTCGATCATGTACGGCCACGTAGCAGCAGTCTGCGCCAGGAATGCAGCAGAAGCACTGCAAAAGGTAGGTGTTGTGAGGATCATTGCAGTCATCACCACACTGACTCGTACGCACCCAAATACGACAATGGAATAGAGGCTGAACAATCCTACACGGGTTATGAGGGATAATACCGACTTGCTGACTTTGCGCGACTGCCGAAAATACCGCCAATGGCGAACGAGTTTCGTTACAATAAAGCCTTGGTGAAGAACGTGAGACGAGTGTCGCGAGAACCGCAATTTTGGATTCAACAAACCTTCAAAAATCAAGGATCCCAAAAGCAAGATGGCCGCATAGCTCGGAACGATGAAGTTTCTTTTTGAGTGGAGATTCAGATATATTCTTGAAGGATACGGTAGACGCCTACATTGGATGGTGATCCAAACTGCAGAAAAATGCACCGTCCCGCGTAATAAGGGAAGGGTTTTGTGCTAATGCCTGTAAGGTAAACGTTACAAGAGATCCACGTGGGTTATGTACAAAGAACGCCAACGTACAATTCCCGTTACAAGTGCGAAGATGGCGAACACAGTGTACGGTGACACCACACACTGGCGCAAATGAGTAAATTCAACATTGCAGGGCGAAGAACAGATGGAATTGACGAACGATAGCCCTCCAGATCTTTGGATTTTGGGCGGTCCACGCGATAGGCGTCATTCGAAGACCTTCCCAAATGTGAATGACAAGGAATACATGACCTGTGGTTGCCCTGAAAGGCTTGTCAGTGACGATCGTACTCATATACCCATTCAACTCACATAGGGACAGCTCCTTGCGTCATGGCAGCTTGTACGTAGCACAGACTGGCTCCAGCGCCCGAATAATTTTTGTGCCGATCGTATACTCTGAAATACAATTTTCAGCGTTGCTTTCTCGTGCGTAGGGGAAACTTACGTTAAACAAAATACAATGGAAAATACAATCCAGATGATGCAGTAATTAATCATTGTATAATGGCCATATACACGCTTTGACAGAAGCATGGTCGCCACGAATAAAGGCAGTCCGACATGGCCACCGGCCATATGCAGAACTGCAAATTCGGTCGCGAACTCTGGGCGTTGATATATATTTCCTGGAAGTCCAAGTACAGAATAAATGCATTGCAACTTTTAGGTGTGGAAGTGAGATACCTGGTGCAGACATTAGCGATCAAGTGGTCATAGTACAGTATGCCCGGGTAACGTCGGCAAGTTGGGAGCTGTGATGCGTATGCGTTTCCCCACTTTTATACCATCAATCCATTCAATTTAGTGATGGACTAGGAACGTGTATCGCAAGATCACCATGGGTATGGTGGCATAGCCGTATGTCGCGGAGAAACCGCTTAAGACAGAGTGAGTAGCCGGACGGTTGCATGCGTTTGTTGCAGCAAGACCATGGGGATAACGTTGAGTAATACCGTTCACTGCCACTCGTCGCCAGGGTGTGAGCGTACAGCTCTTGCGTGAAACGCGACCGCGGGAGGTTTGGTCTCGAACGAGCAATATTTAGCGTTAGAAAAGTTCTTCCGAGCGCCCCTACGGGTGAAAAATCCGGACGACCCTTGAGCCTCGACAAAATTAACAAGATATCGGACCGCAAATAGATGCGAAACAGTATTTCATTGGATGAACTTGAATGGTGTCTGTATGCCCGAGAAGTTGACCGACACGTCGAAGGATTTGCACGGAGAATCAAAGAGGGTGGGAGTACGTAAGCAACTCCCTGCTGTATCGCCCGACCACTATTAGTACTTTAATGTCGAGAGCGCGCCTTCTTCTGCGTCCCACCTTTTCACGAACGTACGCGACACGGCGGCCAGTAAAACCGCCCTCGAAAATCAAAGACCCATTACTCTCGGATCCAAATGCAAAAATCCAACATATACCAGAATCTTCCGTAACATTCATCCACCGGCCACCTCCCAGCGTACCTTCACCCCATTCCACCACCCTCGCCCCTGCATCTCCCCTTCTCCTCCCAGCCTCCCCTCTCCCAGATGATCCAGCACGAGATCTCCCGCCGGAACTCCGCCGCCCAAAAAAGCACCCGAACGAGCGCGTCCTCGACGAGGAGGACTTTGCGCAGATGCGCGCACTGCGCGCCCAGGACCCCCAGAAATACAGCCGGAATGCATTAGCGAAGATGTTTGGGTGTTCGCGGTTCTTGGTCGCGCAACGTGCGGAATTGGAGTCGAAGTCGAAGGAGGATAAAATTATGGAGACTGAGGCGGAGCATGAGAAACATAGACAGTCGTGGGGACCGAAGAAAGCTATGGTCATGGACATTCGAAGGAAAAGAAGGAGTCTGTGGTAGCGATTCGTCGTACGCAAAGTTGACATTGGATTATTATCGTTATCCTCGTTCTCATGTAAATTGCCAGGTCGCTCGTTACTGCTGTTCATACCTGCGCTTCTGCTTCATAGACAGCCCTGCGGAACACACACTTGCGCCTCTTGCAACCCTCGTCATTCCCGAACCATTTTACATTTTTATCTAGGCGGCAAGCACACTACTTGAACAATTTGTCTTCTTGTTATGCTACGAGTGATAAAAGTTGTGTGCTCTGACCCTATTTACTAATGAAGTTGTACGTCAATCTAAAGCTTGCTGTTGGCAAACTGCGCCTCCGTAACGCCCTTCCCCATCGCTGCCGTGCTGGAAAATCCTCCCGTGACGGTCTTGAGCAGATTATCCATGTAATCTGCCCCGCTCCACTTCTGGTGCGTGAGCACGTCGCACCCAATCTCGCGTTCCCGGCGCTGGATGAGCTCAACATACGCCTTCATGCCCTCTGTCGCATACGCCTTCGCGAACAAATCCGAGATGTACGCGTTCGAGTGGAGCCCTCCGAGCGTGATGAACTGCCACACGAATCCGAGCTTCCCAAGTTGCCACACATAGTCCTTCATCTCGCGCTCTCCGAGACCCGCGGCGTCCCAGTTGAAGCTCGGACTCAGGTTATACGCGAGCCATTGCTGTGGATACACGCGATGCACGCCCTCCGCGAACTCCTTCGCCTGCGCGAGGATCGGCGACTTGGTCTCCATCCAGAGAAGGTCGGCGTACGGTGCGTACGCGACCGCGCGGTTGACGGCACACTGCGTCCCGCCCTGGTAGCGGTAGAATCCTTCACGCGTGCGCGGCGCGTCCCAGTCCCAGTGTGGCGGGTTGCGCAAGCCGAATTCGGACTTGGCAATCTGGACTGCGCGGGGGTACGACTCGTGCGCGACGCGTGTGAGGAATCTGTCCACCGTTGACGCGGTTATGCCAGACTGGGCTTTCAATGCCGCCGCGAGTGCTTGCGGGAACGTTTGTAGACCCGCCTTTGCCACCCATGCGTCTTCCACGGCCTGTAACGCGTCCCCACTGACGCCTCTGGCTTCAGCCTGGTTCAATTCTAAGACGAGAGGACGGAGTGAGGCATTCGTGCATCCAAGGATGAATGGGTGGTCTCGCTCATCGACGTTGGTCGTAATTAATGTGGCAGCTTCGCTGTCCGTTCGCGCAACGACAAGATTCTCCACGCCCATAATGTCGAATTGAAGCCTGATCGCGACGAGACGGTTAATATGCTCTTGGATGGGCACGAGAACCTTTCCAGCCATGTGGCCGCATTTTTTTGTGCCGGGGGCTTGGTCCTCGATGTGAATTCCGGCAGCGCCCTTCTCGACGAACATCTTCGCAAGCTTCATCGTTGCAGTCAGCCCACCGTGTCCGGTATCGGCGTCAGCGACTATGGGGCGAAGATAGTCGACTGGGGGATTCGCATTCAGTTCCGCACTGGACATTTGTGAGCGTGCTTCGCGCTGCTTGCGGTCATGGAAAAGCTGAGCCATGAAAAGGTGTTCGACCTTGTTAGGTACGGTGTTGGAGGGGTAGTCTGTGCACTGAAATAAGCATATAGCTGGATTTCATCAACTAATAAACTTGCCAGCCAAGTCTGGACCCGGTTCATTCGTAGAGGAAGCCGTACTCGACGACTGCCAACCTGAGACATACACAGTCTCCAAGTATTTCGCCATTTGAGTGACCTGAACGGGGTCGAGACTGCACAATAGATTCAGAAATGTATAAAACTGCATATATGCGCATAACTCACGCTCCATAGGTATGCGACGGGGTACCGCGTTTGAAGTGTTCAGTCAAGAGCGACCAGAGCTTCTTCCCCTGCACGTCGGAAGGATACGATATGGGAAGGGTTCCGCGCTTGGAAACAACCTGAGCAGCAGTGTAAGGCCTCTTGACGCGAGAAAAGCGCGGAGACTGGGGAGACGGTGAGCACAATAACCGGGATGACGTCGAGGAGGTGAACGGACCTTCCATCTTTGCTCTAGCTCGCGAACCTCTTTGTCAAAAGCAGCGCGCTCAGCGTGGGCCATGGTGAACGATATGTTGTAGTAATTTGGAGTGGCTGACGGGGATGTGGTAGACGGAAGGAAAGGAGAGAGTTATAGGTTTTTGTGGAGAGCATGATTAGACAGTCTCCTTGGGCAGTCAGCCCAGACCGCCCATGTGATTCATTCTTTCCTTTTCAGGCGACGCCGTCGGCTGTGCCCGTCCTCGACGGCGTCCGCCATCCTTCCGATACCGTTGCACTCCATACCTCACGAGAGACTCTGTAATCAAGTGTGAAGATTCAGAGACAATGTCGCTCAGGACTCGTTTTTTCCTGCGAATAAATTTATGGCCAGTGAATTGTTAGCCTTTTATTAGCGGCTGCATCTATTCTTTGACCTCGGATCTCTGGTGAGCACGGAACATGGAGACGCCGAAGGGAGCGGCGAAGTCCGATCCGCCCCGAATTTGAGTAGGAATTGCTGGGTTCGGCGAAGGCATTTCAAAGGACCTCCAGATCCGAAGACCAGCATCATCGACGTTCCATATTTATCTGGTCAAAAAGGTCGATAAAATAAAATAAAATATTTGGGGGAGTAATCGCAAACTGGTGGTCGCTCATCCATGGTTGAAGCTCGAAATTTTGGCGCAATACGTTCGTCACTGACGCCGTTCTTCCAAACCTCTTTGTGGCTGTGCCCGAATTCGCGTTCATCACGTGCCACTTTTCTTTGAGCAATCAAGTCATGGCGAGCGAGCCAGTACCGAGTGCTGAGGACAAGGCTCACTATGATGCCTCTCGCAAAGAGCTCATACAAGCGCTGAGCAAGAAGCGCGCCGTCGACAAACAACTCGTGAGTCTCCTCACCTTCCTTTCGTCAAGATATATTTCTAACAATCGTGGCGTTCCCCGTTCCGCTCCGGAATGTAGGCGCAACTCGAGGTCCAGATATTCAACTTTGAGGGTTCGTATCTCGCGGATACGACGGCTCACAGTGGCGGAAACATCATCCAAGGTTTTGATGCGTATTTGAAGAACCAAACGGGTGGCCGAAGGAAGTACGAGGTCTCCGAGACGGACCGTGTATTCTCGAACAGCAGTGTAACATACCAAAAGGTATCTATCACCATTTCCACCGTCGAATTTGTTTTGGCTGAAATTTTTGGCAGTCGTTAGAACTTATGGGGGACGGAGAAGAAACTCCAGCCGAAGCCGACGCCTTAACGCTCACCCTCGCCGGCCCACACTCACTCCCCGCACCGTCCTCCAATATGAACAATGCGATGAAAGGCGCTCCTGGACTAACGACAGTCGTCCTCCCCCCCGCGCGCACGCAGGAATTAAGCGCCGCACAGCAGAAGAAGGCACGCGACAAGGAGTACCAGAGACGAAAACGCGCAAGTGCGAGCATGCGCAGTTTGAGCACTGTCAGCGCCGAAGACGAGAACGACAGCACCGTGCTCACGCGGAGACCGAGCAAGCGGACGAGAATGGTGGACGATGATTAGATGTGTATTCTTGTTGTACATGCGATAACTGTATTCATAGCAAATTTCGACTTTTAATCCTACATTACGGATATTCATGCATCGACATCCTCGTCTATGGTGAGACCATCCATTTCCCGATCTATTTTCCACCCCGCAATCCCAAAACGATGATTGACAGCTTTCAGCCTTGGTACGCACGTTCCTTTCCCGCTCGATCCGCCACATCCGCCAGTTTTGTCCATCGGAACGACGACGATGATTTCTTTCACTCGCGAATGAAGCAAAGCCATGCTGCACATGACACATGGCTCGTGCGTCGTGAAGAGCGTTAGGGAGGTAAGGAGGTAGTGAGACCCGTTCCGCTGGGCTGCCGGCGGCGGAAGCGTGTTTTCAATCGAAACAATTTGCGAGGACGCAGAGGTCACCCACGTTGGGTCTGACAATTCTGGATCTGGGGACCGCAACGATGGTGTTGATGATGATGCTCGCCAGTCTGCTATTTTCCGGACGACGTTCATCACCGAGTGACGAAGGGGGTGTGCAGAGGTACGGCGCGTGTCATAGGCGACGAATGACTGTGTCATTTCGCCGTGGTTACTGCTGTCCACGAACGATGCGGGTACGTACGACGCGATAGGAAGCTTCCAAGAGATCAGACTTTATTCTCACTCATGGATTGCAAACCTATACTCACCTCGCCAAGCTTCCCCGCCTCCTCTGCCGCACCGATCATAGTGGACACTGCATCCCAAGCCCACGCAGCTTTTGCTCTCGTCCACTTTTCCGGCTCGCCCTTGCGCTTCGGCGCGTAGATTGTGGGCCACATTGCACTCTTCGCCTTGACCTGGGGTATGGTGAGAGCTGCGCTAGCAGGTACTTCAAGTGTATACGGCTCCGACGTCAAGAAATTTGCAGGGATTGGGATGGACGGCGCGGGGGAGGAAGAAGAGTGCGGGGTAGATGTGGACGCCGTTGCTAATAATATCGTTGTGAGTGAGTCGACACGTCTAATGCGCTTTAGGTGCTGTAATTCGGGTGTCTCTAACCCTGCACTTTTCATCCATCTTTGAATACATATAAGTGATGTTGATATCGTTACTACAAATGTTCTTACTTGAGAAGATCTGTGATTGAGCGAGGGTCCGGGACGTCCACGACCCATGTGAGTACTGCGTAATACCGCGTCAAGTACGCGTAAAGAATGTGTGGGAGCTGCAACTGACTTGTTCGAAATGCACCATCTATGTCATCGCTGTCGTCTTCGGGGATGACTCGTATTCGCTCAAAGGGCAGCTCATTCTCCTGCAAGATATCAGACGGGTCTCCGTCTTTGAAGGGGTTTGAACCACAGTAGATATCTTGCAATATATCCAGGCCACCTAGACTATCGTCATTTTCGTATCCGTCCTTCTCTCGCAATGCTACAGCAGACGAAGGTTGGCCGGCAAGGTGGAACCAGAGTTTATGACCATAGAAAATGCATAGTTCCTCATCGGCTTCAATCCGGCGCGTTGTAGTGTAGCGGATCGACTCCGTCGACGTGTCTATCGAGAACTGGACGTTCGGGTTATCAGAATGGTTGAACAGGGATCCTGAGAGCGCATTGCAGATTTATATCTTCCAGTGATGTTGGGAAAGCTGCAGAGCCCACCAAGACCAAGCGCAAGCGCCATGCGCCCATCAGGCCAATTAAACGTATAGTGGTCTAGTATTGTGTGCTTCCCGTGCTCTTCGTATTCATCTTTGGTGAAGAGAAGTACAGGACTGATTTCAATTGTGGTTTGAGCCTGGAGTTCTCGAGCAGCTGGTGGACCATACAGTGAGCAAGGAGAAATGAAAATACGTTCACAACGCACCAAAAACGCCTCGTCCCTTGCCTTCAGAGTGACCAAGTCGGCATCCCGAGCTGTTCAAGTGTTCAGGAAGACAAGTCGACATCCGATTTCCGAAAGCTTCCGCGCACAACCACGTCCTCGACACGTCTCTGCTGGTTCTACATGTTTTGCTAGACTATCAGCTCTGAATTGAAAACTATGAGGCTGGCTCCGAGACCAACACCCTCAAAGTTTGTTTTGGCTGTTCTGGTCCCGACGGCAACTTGGTTCATAATTCGTCCGCTTGTCGAACCGCCACCTCCATTACCAGCTTTGCACGCCTCCCTTGGTTTCTCCTTGCTCGCGTTCCTTTGGACGCTGTATCTGGTTCCTGCGCTTGGGCAGACATTTGTGAAAGCTGGCTTGAAGGGCAGGGACTTGCTGAAGGTTTATAATGATGATATG
Source organism: Rickenella mellea (assembly GCA_004355085.1). Classification (NCBI taxonomy): domain Eukaryota; kingdom Fungi; phylum Basidiomycota; class Agaricomycetes; order Hymenochaetales; family Rickenellaceae; genus Rickenella; species Rickenella mellea. Next base: position 59,340 of record ML170171.1, on the reverse strand, counting down.
TTCGTCGACTTCGCCATGGTTAAATTGTATCTGTTAATGAACATATATTTAGTCCAGAAAGCATGGGCCTCATTTGCGCCTCCATTTACATCCTTCTCCTGATTCTGTTCATCCCTTTCCCGTTTTCCCATTTTATGTCCCTTTCAACATCCGAGGGACTCGCGAAGCAGGAATTTCCGCATTTCCAAGTAAATTTTGACATCTGTCCAAGAGACGCATAACTGAAATATCACACAGCTCTCTGTTTACTTGTCTTCTATCCTCTCCATCCTCATGGCTACGTTACTTGGATTTCTAGATGATGTATTTGACATTCGGTGGCGCCACAAAGTCCCAATACCCATAATTGCCTCAATACCCCTCCTGATGGTATATTACGCGGAGAGCGGTAACACTAACGTCGTTGTCCCGCTCCCGGTCCGCTTTCTCTTTGGCACATTAATCAACCTAGGTAAGTTCCGCATACCTGACATCTTCGTATAACTTCACGAAAGCCTATCAGGACCGCTATATTACGTTTACATGGCCCTTCTCTCCACCTTCGCCACAAACAGCATCAACATTATTGCAGGAATTAATGGTTCAGAAGTCAGCCAGGCATTGATAATTGCGATGTCTGTCGTGCTCAACGACCTCCTCTATTTGCCTTGGTCAACATCGTATCGTTTCCGCCTACCACTATATCTACTTGGTGGTGAAGCGGACATTGATGTGGGTGGCGTATGGAGCGCAGGCATGGCCCATGGCAGTCGACAACTCGTTGAACGCCATTTGCTCAGCCTATATTTCATGTTACCGCTTGTTGGGGTATGCCTTGGGTTTCTATACCACAATTGGTATGTGTTGTATATCACTCGAAGCTCAGATCATCATTTCATAGCTTGCCCGTAGGTATCCGGCGCGAGCCTTCCCTGGGGATACACTTTGCTACGTTACTGGCATGGCATTCGCAGTGGTCGGAATCCAAGCACACTTCTCCAAAACTCTCTTGCTGTTTTTCATTCCGCAAATATTTAATTTCGTGCTATCTTGCCCCCAGCTCTTCGGATTGGTCCCATGTCCAAGACACCGCGTTCCTAGGTGCGTACTCTTGTCGTAACCAAAAACTACTTGACTGGACCCCGCCTTCCTTTCAGATTCGACGCGAATACCAATCTCCTGCACCCTTCCAAGGCCATGTTTGAGCGACCACCGTCACGGCTTTCGACCGTCGTACTACGACTCTTTGCTGCGTTTGGTCTCACAGAGCTTACAACCCATCCGAAAAGCGGGACGATCCTCGAGGTCACTAATCTCACGATCCTCAATTTCTTCCTCCTGCGAATTGGACCAATGTCGGAGAAAAGGCTTACTCAAACTCTAATAGCTACCCAGGTCCGTCTCTCATTCTTTAACCTTTCATTTTTCTTTTGACACCCATATCATGACCAAGATCTCTGGAAGCTTACTGGCATTCATTGTACGGTACGGTTTAGCATGGTTGGTGTATGATGGTGACCGTAGATGATCATCATCGAACACGACTGCTGCTATAATTTTAGTAAAACTATTGTATAGCGATCATGAATTATTCGTCTGAACGCAGGCGTGCAACGCAACCAAGGCATTAGAATTCTAGCATAGTGTACTTATTATATTCCGTGCAAGTGATTTTTACAGCACATTTGCATGACGTAATTTCGCTTCGCATTCATGCGGCCAACCACTCGTGTATTGCGGCTACAGCGCGCACAACCACTGTATCTGGCTCATAGACGGCACGCGCACACTACACCGCACACGAATGTTACCACTGAAGCCGAGAAAACGACACATTTCGGTTTCAGAACCGTCCCAGAAACCTCGAAGGAGACTCTGGTTAAAGATGTCTTTAATTCCGTCGCGTCGAAGTACGACCTGATGAATGACGCTATGTCTTTCGGTGTCCACAGGCTGTGGAAGGATACGTTTGTGTCGCTATTAAAGCCAGGAAAAAGCGGCGCCATTCGTTGTCTCGACGTTGCAGGAGGAACAGGCGACATCGCACTTCGAATACTTGACTATGCGAAGGACAACTACGCTGACCGCGAGACATCCGTTGAAGTTCTTGACATCAATTCTGAGATGTTGAAAGAGGGATACAAACGTTTCAAGAAGACAATGTATCACAAAAGTGCGCGAATTGTCAGTTTGTACGCATCATTTAAATTTACACTAACTAATTCTGTAGCTCCTCAGGTATCTTTTATTGAAGGGAATGCTCAAAAATTAGAGCTTCCGCCATCGACCTATGATCTATATACGATCGCATTTGGCATCAGGAATTGCACTTCCATCCCGGACGTGCTCAAGGAGGCGCATAGAGTACTGAAGCCGGGAGGTACATTTGCCTGCCTGGAATTTAGCAAAGTGGACAATCCCATTCTCGCTACGTAAGTCCTTTACTATTAGCCTGTTCGAGGCCTGATCATGAGTTTTTATTTCAGAATTTATGAAAATTATTCGTTCTCTATCATCCCTTTGCTTGGGACTATCCTAGCATCTGACCGCGCTTCCTATCAATACCTTGTGGAATCAATACGACGCTTTCCTCCGCAATCACAGTTTGGTCAGATGATTCGGGATGCAGGTTTCGAGACTGGTGGCGACTTCGAAGGAGAGGGCGGCGCATGGAGAGACTTGTGGGGTGGAGTTGCCAGTATCCATACTGGCGTCAAAATATAGATTAGATTATGCTTTGATACCTGACGCGTTCTTGCAACTATTATTATTATAGTAATGATCACCCTATGGGAAGCATAGACGCGCCAAAGCTGCCAGGCTACCACTTGGGTTTCCGAAGAGCTTTCTTTTTGGCCAGCGTACCACGACCTTTTGCACCCCGCACTCCCTGAAGATCCTCGAACTTCCTTTTAGCATATCTCTTCGCCTCTGCGTCGTCAACAAGTTCGTCTACAATAGTCCGCTTCCGTTCTGCACGGGTGAGATTATCATGACTTGCCGTTCCGAACGGCGTCGTTGAGGGAATAATAGTCCCAATCTGACGAATGTGGTAAGTACGCAACTCACCGACAATCAAGAAAAGTTAAACATACAGCAAAATGTTTAGGGAGACCTTTTATGCCTTTCCCTTCGCCTTCCTCTCTCTTGTAAAACCGCTTGGGATCCAGAGCGTTCCGAAGCCGCAGAGCCTCGACCTCGCGATAGAGCCGTGGAAGGTCGGCTGCATCAGGCGATGGTAAATCAAACCAGCCTGGCCCGGCCGTCTTGTTTTTCATCTGCGATACCGTTCAGCCATGTATTAGTGCAGCAACCATGATGCCTTACCAATTTTTTCTCTTTAGCAGTCAGAGGTTTCCCATCTTTGTTGACAGGTTTTGGAGGAAGAGGCGGCGCAGGACCGCTGGAAGAGCTCGAAGCTTGCTCAGCATACTCGACGTCCACGTCCCGCACAGCTGATGGAAAGTCGCGTCGATCCTTCCCCAATGTAATGTATGTTGGTGGAAGACGTCCAGGATCTAATTCTGGAAGCTTCCTGTAGTAATAATGCACCATTAGCATTGTCCATCTACACTCGTCACAGAAATCATGGCGACATACTGAGCTCCATTTTCCTCTGGTAGACGTATCTCTTCATCCTCTCCTACAGCAACGCTCGCCCTTTCCAGACGCTTCCGCGCAACATTCTGTTTTGCCTGTGCTATCAATGAATCCAGGTACTCCTGGGTGACTTCTTCAAAATCAGAGTCGTCGTCGTCGTTGTTTGACATCCCAGAGCTGGATCCAGCAACCAGGTCATCTACGGCTTTCCCTTTCCCCTTGTAATTTGATGCGGCGACCATGACTATGAATTGGAATCGACGAACTGGTAAATCTGAAGAAATGTTCGTCAACTTGGAAGTTGACACGAAATTTGTATCTTCCGAGCTCCGACTACATCCGCCGGCGCCTACCATAGACAGCGACAAAATGCCCAAAATATTTAGATGGGTGATCATGCAATAGTGGGATACGATCCCACTCTATGGCAATAATAACGAGTTGATTGTGTTTGAAACTCTCCTTGTTCTTTCTGACACGTCGATGTCATCTTAACCGGGTCAAGCTCTTCCCGAATCTACATCTCCTTCGCCTATATTCATTTATTTGTCCTGCATCACTCAAGACAGTCTGTGACCGAACAACGGTGGCTAATAGGGCTGTGGGGCAATGCAGACAAGTATGTCCGACACCTTTCATAATGCCGCATTTGAAACCTGATCCATGATCGTCATGTTAGTTTAAGCGAATAAAGTGAATAGACGAGGCACGCACGGGACGATGAGGAAATACTACTGGACGTGTATAGTTGTCTCTGAGAACAAATATTAACAAAATTCAAGCCGGGAGGCGGAATAATAAAATACTCACGCGGATCTATACTGTCTCAAGTAATTGATTGCATAGGCTTCGACCTCTGCCGGCACAATGCCCACAACGTCCCAGTCACCTGGCACATCGACGTCATCGATATACCGCCGGATGACTTCGTCAGGGCTCAGTGCAGGCCACCAAACGCTTTGAGCTGCTTTCGCAAGGAATAACGCCACAGGTTTCGGTAAAGTCGGAGCCTTCGATGGTGGATGGTAGGTAACGGATGAAATGAGATCAAGAAGGTATTCGACAGTTAGAGTGGATGGGCCAGGTAGATTCAGTGTCCGCCCCATAACCGGTAAGGAAAGGAGATTGGTGAGTGCCTGCGCAACGTCCATAACCTGCACAACCAATAAATAAATACACACCACGCTTGCAGTTGTAGTAATGAGAATGTCACTCACGTGAACTGGTCGGATGTGGGTCTGACCATGATTCAATTTCCACCAAATCGGCCAATCTTAGTGAAAGAGGTCAACGCAAGAATAGAAGACGGCGTTAACCAACTTACTAGCCATGTTATTCAATAGTTTGTCCTCGTAGCCGAACATAACAGCTGGCCGCACAATGGTAGCGCTCGGGAATGCTTCCATAACTCTTGCTTCTCCTTCGGCTTTCGTCTGATAGAACTTCGATGCAGAGCTTGTTGATGCATTCAGATGCGAAACATGAACGAGACGCGAGACTCCGTTGTCTGCAGCAATTTTTGCAATTGCTTCCGCGCCTTTAGCATGAATTGAGTGGAAGTCGAAATTTCTTAAAGTCATCAGTACTTCACGCAGCTGGAGAAACTCCAAAGCCACTCACTTCGTCTCAAAGTTTCTCCCTACCAGGTTGTAAACCATGTCAGAGTGCCTCAAGCATTCTGCAATTTGCGGTTCGTTTCGGATATCCCATTCCTGATCATAAAAGGTAAAATAGCGCGCATTACCCGACAGAATCGTCGTACCAAAGGGACAATTTGACCAAGGTCTCCCATAACCTTTAAATGCCGTTTTTCGTCTTCATCTCTATATGGGACGATAACCTGCGTCCCGGCCTTCGCTGTAAAGACGAATATGATTAGTACGTGTGTTTACGCGATCGTTGATGGATTCACCAAGCTTCGATACAAGGTATCTTCCTAGAAATCCGGTGCATCCAAACACCGTCACGACATGTCCTGTCACTGCGCTTCTGCCAGGCGGACCATGCTGTATGGCAGGAGCACGGTTGGGAATGGGAACCAAATCTTGTAAGCCTCGCTGGCAAGGAATTTAGTCACAAGTCGATCCATGGAGATGCTCGTTATTACCCTCGCTGATTGGTTTGGCAGTCTATGCAGGAGTAGACGCTTTGACGATGAGGCAAGCATTGGTGTTGGACAACGACAAATGGTCGTTGCCCGAGGGTCAATGTAAATCTTACATAAGCCAACCACTTTCTCTTCTCAACCTCTCGCAACTCCATCCGTCGTAAAAAATGGTGCAAGGCAAATCCAAAGGACTGCAGCAAAAGGCTGCATCATCACGACATGCGAGTAAGGCTGCAGCTGCACCTAAGAAGGGTAGACGGGCCATTCCCCCCAAAAAAGCATCTGCTGTAAAGCACGCCGCCATACATCAGGTAAGTTTTTATTTCTTCACTGAGGCATACGTCTGAAATTTCATTCAAGGACCTATCTGCGAAAATTAACAGGTCCATTGAAAAACAAATGGTGTCCGCTGCATCATCTGGGAAATTGACGATATTGAAGAACGAACCTCTGTAAGCGGGTCTTCCCCTCACTTACCTCGGATTTCATTGATGACGTGGTTCGAAATTTCAGACAACATGGCTCTAAGGCTAAGCCCAAGGGTTCAAAATCATAACAATGAAATTTTATCCGCCATTGGCAAGTCTTCGTTAATTTTATATCCCATCATTTCTCTTATTTATTTGTTCTCTGAGCAGTCCATTAATATTCCCGCGTCTACAGTCACAACATAGCAGTGGATTGCGCCAGACTTGGGCGAATGCCCCCACGGAATTGGACACCATACGACGGTGCAAGGTCTGGCCATTTGTGAATGCTAGAGCGATTTCATCCATACCTACGTATTGTCATCTTGCGTGGCACTGTTGAACGAACGGCGAAGAAGATTAAAAAAACAATGTCATTACACCGGGACCTGTGATCTGGTGGGTATCATTAGGGGTGCCTAAAATATAAAAGTGGATCTTGTCTGTAAGGCATACAAAACGGCGGGTGACTGGATGATGTTATGACACGATGGTTGAAACAGCGATTGGGCGATGAGCGAAGTGATGATTGATGATGCATAGAGAAAACAGTGATGCAGTAGAAAAACTATGGTTATAATGGATGCGCACATCGCGCTTTTCAGAGCAAGTTCAAAGCAAACAGAGCAGGATACAAAATGGTAAGATACGGTCCATCGCGCGTACGCACAGGGCCAATGCCGCCACCTACTTCCCCAAGTCCTCATGTGCGTACGGTGCGTGAATCAGGTAGACCCTGTGCAGAGAGCCAGAGTAATTGCTGGACCTGCACAAGGACGTCCTTTTCGTTCGATGACACGTAATCGCCAGGCCGCGAGTTCACATAGTCCAGAACTTTGTTCATGGCATGATTTGCGTCTTGGGCAGTGACGATACCAGAATCATTGTCGTAAGTCTGAACGTCGTGGAGGTCATGCGTGTCGTGTGATGAAATCGGTTGGAACGTGTGATGAGATTCGTATTGCATCGCGTCCTGCGCGTGCATGGTCTCCACCGCTTCTACGACAAACGGTTTCGTCTCCACTTGCTGTAGCCGAAATGGATCGACAGATTCGAGCGGCGTGGTGGGGTGCGAGCCTTGATGCAGGGGTACAGCCTCGTCCACCTGCTCTTCCGCGTCGTCCCGCGAAAGATCCACGATTTCTCGATGATCATTCGAAATGCTAGTCTGCTGCAGGACTGTGGTCTGGTCAATTGCAGCGTCGTGAAGTCTATCAGCATGGTATTCCTCGTGTTGATATTGAAGTGGCTGGTCTTCGACCCATTGACAACGGGGGACAGGAGAGGGATCCAACCCGTGTCCTTGGGCAGAAGAAGAAAGCCCGCGGTCGTCCAATTCCATATCCATAGTCTGCCGGGAAGCAGCTGGCGTTTCTCTGAGTGCATTTTGCAGTTCTATGGTACGTGGATGCGGAACGGCGTCCGTGGTGTCAGTTTCGTCTTCGGGGGACAGCTGATCGTCGGAAAGTTCGTCCGGTGGAAGCATACTTTCACCATTACGGCCAACACCAGTCCACACACCCTTTCGAATGCCATGGCGATGTTTGAAATTTTCTATCCATCCTGAGCTTCCCTTGAACTGGTTTGGGCCTATGCCAATGTCCTTTCCGATTTCCTTGGATTTTGCTTTTATCATGGCATCGGTGATGAGGGCGCCGTTTCTCTTGCATTCAGCTAACCAGGGAAGCATGTGTGCTTCAATCTCAGGGAACTTTGAGGGTCTGATAAATTGTCAGAATACAAATGGCAACGCAAGATCCGGGGACGACAAACACACCTATGCTTTGCCGCTTTGAGCTCTTCCTCGGGAGGACAATTGATCCACTTTCCCTTGAACTTCAATATTTTGCTGATAGTACTTCTCTCCACGCCCCACTGCAATGCGATATCTTCTTGGCGAGCATGCGGGTTCTGTTGTGCGTAGATACATATAGCTTTTCGGTCCACATTGTAGAGCCTTTGCTTCTTCTGCTTGCGGCGCACTTCGAGTGGCAGCATGTGATCGTTCACGGGTGTAGGGGGGAATGGGACTGAACTACATGACGACAGTGAGGTGACTACAGACAACACACTCATCGCTGGGGAGTTCGACCTTGGGTCTGTGGAGCTGGAGGTCGAACGTGAGTGCGTGGAGTATGGGTGGAAACCATAAGGAGAAATGGTCGAAGATGTCGACGCTGGTGGGGAAGCATGAAGCGGTGAAGCCGCCGATGCTGAAGAAAAGGTGGGGTAAGGTGATGTCCCTAGGCTGATCTGCTCAGAATATCGACGACGCGTCTGGGTAATGCGCTGAGGTGTCTGAGGACGGGATGCTGGAGAAGGCACATAAAACGGTCTTGTCTGTTTAATGAGTAAAGGTATAAACAAACATAACTCTCAAGAAATAAAGACGCATTCGACTTACCATAGATACGGACTGCTCAGCTTGCAAGGTATGAATAGAGTGCCGATTTATGGCGCCGTGACTGTCGTAAGGACTCGCATGTATTTGCGCTGCACGAGCCTGCCGACGCGTCGATACGCGACTAGGTCCAGTATTGCCACTTATTTGACTTGATAAATTAGTGCTCATGTCGTCAGGGAGGATCGCAGGGGATAGTGGTGGCTGATTTCCATCAGAGAAGTGGGGCCGAGGCGTAAACGAGTTTTGTGCATGCTGGGAAAATTCAAGGCTCTCGGATGAATTGTTCATTGAAGCATACATCTGTGATGGCGGTGAATTATGGGAGGTAAATTCTTGAGTGTGAGGCCTTGACGATTCGTCGGCGTTGAGGGCCATGTCATATCGTGATTGCGGCGGCGACCCGGCAAATGGAGGTGGTGGTGGTGACGGTGCATATGATTGCTGCTGCCCGTCGGCCATAGCGACTTTGGCAGGGTAATGAAACGACGAGTGCTGAAGCTCGTTGAGGAGGAGGGAGGATGAGAAAGCTGGGAAATTTCGCGTCGGCTCAAAACGCGTATTTTGTAAAGTTCACAACAAGGTCAGGGTCCAGCTTGCCACATTTGCCCACAAGGCTCTTCTCTTGTTTCGTTGTTCATCATCAAACCACATTTCTTACTCTGTCTCCTTAGCAGCATGAGCTTGACTGCCCATGTACAAAAGACTCGGTCGCCAAGCTATCTACAGCTGGACAAATCGCATACACCTTTTGTTCTTTTCTTATTGCCACCAAACTCATCGTTAGCCAGTCGTTCTTGAGTCTTGACCACATGCTCGTTCACTGGCAACGCGATCACTTCAGCTTGTATTCCCCCGACCTCTCACCACTGTGACATCTGCGGCACTTGATTTATTGTAATCGACGTTGACGCGTTTTGACATTTCATGATATCCCGTCGATAAATGTATTTTGGCAGACACGCGTACAGCCCAACATAGAAATCCTCCGTGGCTGATGTACGTCGTCAATGATGTCCCCCCATCTCTATCTGAATTGAAATTTCATATCCGAACAAGAAATCACCTGCACACGAACACGCCTCCTTCCCTCCTGAAACTCATGCCATGGCTACTATTCAAGACCTTCCGATCCCGTGAACCCCATTGAGTTGTACCGGTTCATGCAGCACACGCGGAGACCCACGAGGCTGTGGACTATCTGCACTATGAGGAATTTCGCGTTGTCGCGTATGCTTTAACCATATGAATTACATTGAAAGGAAGGAAGACAGCTTAGTCCATGACTCCATGAGACCGGGGTGTTTCCAATAGTTTATCGTTGCATATGACATCTCCCACAAGGGGGAAAATATTTGTGTATGATTCACGGAGGCAAATTCCATGGCTACTCGAATAATCGACTGGGACGTTTACTGCTTCCCACATTTTATATTCAACTTGGGATGACTGATCGTGAGTCCCGCTTAGCTCAGCGGTAGTAGCGCTTCACTAGTAATGAAGAGGTCAGTCGTTCAAATCGGCTAGTGGGAATTCTTTTTATCCTATAGCGCGACTCATTCCTGTCTCCTCAAAGACAACATGTTCTGGTTTCCAGGGTCAACGACCGGTCAACACTTGCATGCTGGCATGGAAGACTTTTTCCCATTATGAATAGGTGTCACGGCTACGGCTTCGTCAGAAATTAATTATTGCCCTACACTGACAAAGTGTCACAAGAATATCATTACACTGAGCTACGCTGTGTCCATCTCGGGTTGTTTGTTACGATTCCTCCTACTCCGCCATCGTACCGACCGTCGATTGTAAGTTCAAGCTTGGGAGAGATGGTCACATTCGGCTCCATTACCCACAAGGCCACGGCAACAGTGCTGGCACAACTGATGTCAGCGTCCAGTCCTTATGTGGAATAGAATGATCTTACTTCTCTCCATTGTAGTCGAGAATGCCTTGGTGAACAGGGAATTTAGTTTGTGGGCTACAGCATCGTTAGTCGTTTATGTTATCAGTGCTATCACGGAGGGGATGACTGCAGCTCACCCTAAATTCGGAACACGCTTTCCCATCATCCATCCATTCACAAAAAGCAATGCGCGATAAGGCTGCGTGCTCTCGTCGAACGTAAACGACATGGGGACATCAAGACCGTCCGGAATTTTCAATCTGAAAGTCGTAACGAAAAAGCCGATCCCCGCTGCAGAATCTGGTACGCCATCGGACAAATGTCTGCTTTGCCACGAGGACGTGTCGAAGCCGGGAAGATGCCAACCTTCTCGCTCGCCGAAAAGTCCACCTTCGTTGAAAATGCCTCTCACTTTGTCTGGGTAACTGTCGAGGGTGCAAGTTAATGCTCATCCTTGATACGGAGCACGATGTGCTTACTCGATGTACCCGCCTAATTTTCCTTGAACTTTCCACTCGCCAAAATGACCGGAATCAAGCTTAAATCCACGGATGCCTCGCGGCCCTCTTGAATTGTCCGTCTCCCCTGTCAACCGAAAATAATCAGAAGGTCCCAACAGCTGTCAGGTAGAATAAACCCACCATCTGTTTCATTAAGACCCATGTTGTCCTGGTAGATTTGAGTTGAAGACCCAGGAGGACTTTTCTTTTACGTACCTGCACAACCGTTATCACATTATCTTGACCAGGGATGACCACACCCGGGGGGAAGATAAAGTGGTCGTCTGTCTCTTCAATTATATTGAGATTATTTGTTGAACTGGGAAAACAGGTTGGGATCGTAGTGGGATGTGAAAGAAGCATTCACGTACTTCCCGTATGAAGTGTTGAGGAAACGGTCATTTAGCCAAACACTCGCAGCAAACGCTTTTAGAAGGTTACATTGTTGCTTTAATAGAGAAAAAATGTGGCGGCCAACCTTCACCTCCGTTGATGGAAAGATTGACATATTTCTCGTGGCCAGTCGCTTGAAAATGCCCTCGCCAAAGCACAATATTCTCACAGCTGAGACAGGTGTAAGCTAATTGGACGGAAAAATGCGTACCATCGACACGTACAAGCCATAGTCACAACCATATAGAACCCGTCCGTCGCCGTAGTACGGTTTGTAAGGTATGATTGTGGAAGTGTGATTGGCAGTCACCCAGCTCAGGTCAGAGAAACCTGATTGGACCTCAGGTAAACTGTCGGCAAACTTCCAGTCGGAGAGAATGGGGACATCTAAGACGGACAACGATGGGTGCGTTTGCAGGTGACCGACAAAACCTCCAACCTCGGTTATGGAAGAACTCGCGGAGACGTTGAACGATACATTCTCGCCGTTCCACAAGATCGTGTCTATATCAGGTGAAGTAATGACTGTCAGAAACACACTGGTCTTCAAGTCTCCACTCAGAGATAGAGTAGAACCCGAAATGGTTGCATTTCGAACTAGGTAAGGACCACCAACGAGCGCGGTGGTATTGGTCCCAACTTGCCAATAATTCTTGAACGTCGAGGAGTCGCCTGTAGATCCAGGGATTGTAGGAGCGAAGAAGGTTGCAGCGGTGTCAGTGTCGCCAAACAAGATCAAATGCGAGTCCGAATCCCAGAGAGTGACGAGGCCCTTTATACCTGACAAGAGGTTGATTACCGTCCTTCCTGCCGACGTCTTTAAAACCACCCGATGGTCTGTTGCTTTCATTCGCGCCTTCTCAGGGAGAGTGAGTGCAATCTCATGCTCCTGTGTCGCATCGCCAAATAGGAATAGAACATCGCGAAGTCCGATCTTCCCTGCGAAAAGGACTTGAGCAGTGGAATACAACGCTCTGGTGTCGCCGAACGCGTAATCAGTGACGATCAATTTTGACTGCCTGCCACCGAGGGTGACGTGGCCCATTTGGGGAACTGTAAAAATTCCTTCCGATGTCTTAACGTCAACTTTGAAGTCAAGACCGTCACTGAGGCGCATAATAAATAAGTGGCTTGGAGGGTTCGGGATAAGATTAAACGTTCTCACGTCGACGAGGAGATATTGTTCCTTGCGATATAGAAGCCGGCGCCAGTCTCAGGGTTTGAAAGGTAGACAACCAAAACAGATGGGTTGGTCACTTTCACGACGTCCGACGTGCTGTTCCCCATCCACTCTGTCTTGTAAAACTCCGGAGAACTACGAATGAACAATCCTTGTCGTTTGAGGTCGTCGTATTTTGCGTTCAACTCTCGATTCTCTGATATTGCACTTCCGTAGTCGTAAGACGCTGGAATTTTAGTCAGAAAGGGTCATTTCTCTTCAATCTCATAACATACTATAAACGCCGTGGAAAGGGATTCCGCCCCAAGAAGTCCCACTGATACACTTCAATAAGAAAATTTCGTGACGAAGAGAGGTGGACCTTCTTACCCGTAAATCATATAATAATTGATCATTTTTGCGTTGGCAGCCCACAACCCTTTATAGAATACATCTTGAAAGCTAGGTCCGGTCAATATGCCACAAGAGCCGTATCCTAGGAAGAGTTAGACGCATCTCAGCCCGCAGCTTCAGGTCTTACCTGGTGCAGTAGGTCCCCAAGCGTCATACGCTCCTGCTTGAAACTGATAGATTTGGCAGGTTAAAACGAACGGTTGCGAATAATTCAAAGAACTAACCTCTGGGACGTATAGAGGTTGGCCGGGATTCGTGTCTATGTCAAATAACCATTAGATACATACAACGCCCACGGTACATCCATACTCATATGATAGTCATAATAATTCGTTATGACAGGTAACCAAGTTTGTGGATTGGAACAGTCGAAACGCTGTGGGTATTCGTCAAAACTAGGAACATGTCATCAATACGAATGACACCACGGAAATCCCAGAATTAAGTGATACTTGCCCGTAAATATCGACTGAGCCCTGGGGAAACAAGGGATTTGTAAATAGTAATACAGCACAAGGACAGGTCTTACTGTGCCGTTAACGAAGTTCCTTCTCATGCCTGGGTCATTGTAAGTTAGAGGGACCACAATGTCACCTTTTCGGTACACCTCCTCAAGTTGTTGAAAATACAAGCGTCGAGTCTCTCGGTCATCAGAAAACTCGTTATCTGATAGAAAAGGAGATGAGGAACCGGAAATAACGTATTTGCGTCGACCGCCGCACCAATTTGAATGGCTGTTCATTGGCGAGAGTGTTCAAAAATAATACTTCTTGCTGACAGTATGACATACCAATCACAGGTCCACCATGTGATACCTGATTGTGAACCGTAACGTTGATGATTCCTTGAATGTATGGTAGCCATGCGTCATAGAAGTCTGTTGCGTTGGTTCGCAAGCTATCGGCTACTTCTGATGTCGCCCAATGTGCCATTCCTCCTGCACTAGTTTCTGCATTAATGTATGGCCCTAATGCGCAAAGGAAAATGTTCGATATAGTCACAAATGTGCCTGGATAATAAATACCTGGTCGGACGACGATCCATAGTCCTGCGTCTTTGCAAGCATCGTACAGCGGTTGTAATGCACGAAAACCGTCGAAGTCAACGACACCAGGAGATGGGTTAATTAATCCCCCTGAAAATAATTTAGTGATAACATATCCAGATGGATCTGGCCTTACAATGTGTGTATACGCTGATTGCGTTGAAGCCCGCGGCCTTAATCTTCTGTAATATGTCTGGCCAGAGCGAGGGAACCGGCAAGCGGAACGTATGAAATTCTCCAGAGCTATTTATAATTTTGAACTTCAGAAGCACAGAGGTAAAGGATAGGTTTCGTACTGCAAAAAGATCCGTTGCCCTTTCACAATCAGACTGTACTTGTCCCATTGCACTTCACTTGTAGTACCGCCAGACGGTCCATCCTTGGACGTCGTGTTCAGAGGTGTGGAGATATCATCAACAATGTAGACTTGATTATTTGCTCTAGACAAACTAAAGGTAGTGAAAGACGACAAAGCTGTCCATCGAACAGAAGTGTTCCAAGCAGCGATTGAGAGAGCAATTGCGAAGAAACTGAGCGTAAACCATGGTCTGATTTTGAAGAAATTGTGGCCAGAGTCGTGCGTGTGCGAAGTAGCACCTGATAGTATAAGTTTCGCGTGAGCAGCATGGACATGAATCCACTGGCAATGGTTAATCGCTCACCTTCCGGAATGGACTCTTGGTCGAACTCTGCTTCACGCTCCCAAGAAAGGTCTTCTTCCCGTTCACTTCCACTATTATTAGACATAACAAAACCGGGTTGGACTAGGACAGCTTGTTCTTTTGCTTCACATTCACTGTTCGAATGTTGTTGTGTTTTCAGGCTATGATAGTGTGTTTGACCACATTTCTCAATCCGTGACATTCACGGCTGCGGTGAAATGCACTCCTTCTAATGCAGTGGCACAAGGAAGGATCTTCAAGTTCGTGTGGGCCGACGAAGTAAACGAACGACGAGCGTGTGGGCAACTTCGCGAATGACCAAATTTGGAATAGCACCGCCACCGTCGATCGCCAGAAAATAGACAACACCTTACACAGTGTTGGTGTAACGAATTATAGATCCAACGGCAAGAAACTATTCACTGCACGAGTCGAATCTGCTAGTTTCCTCAGTCTGATTACGATGCACGTAATTTACTCATCCTCGAATGCCATTAATATTCACGCTCTGAGAAACGTCACAAAGGCTCTGGCTGTCAATGAAGGCCCATTGAAGGGGAACCCTTATATTTTGATCACTGAGGAGGCCAAGATAGGTTCGTTCGCTTCAGCCAGGCTCTTCTGAGCACATTACAGAAACCATAAGAAATGTGAGGCACGTAGCGTTTGTTATGCGAGAATGTAGTTGCAAAATATTATAGTAACTGGATTTTAGGCTAGAGTAACTTACGAGGATACTCGCAACTTCTGATATCTCGGAATTCATACCATTATTTTCTTCCAGTGGGCGTTGCTCCTTTCATGCGAAGTGTCTGACCTTCACCATAGCATAATTATTTTACGATGCATATATGAACCTTTTGGGAGTATAGTATTATTGACAATTTTCCGCGTACTGTCCTAAGTAACCTGAGCTTTCTGTGCATCACGCGTCGATCACAGGCAGATGCAAACACGTACTAGTACTGCGATATAAGGAATTGACCGGTGCAAAGTTCACGGCAACCTCGACCATGGCGCCAGACATTTGGGATTCAGGTTTGATCGGGAAGGGTGAGAGAACGCCACCATGCATGCTGTAAAGGAAGAGTAGGAACGCTGTAGGAACCCAGTATGTTAACGGCGATAGAGCGGAGGCGTCCCACATGTTGAGGGACTGTTGAGGGACTATCATTGGGGGGCGTCGATATCGGACCGTGACGAGGAAGTAAAAGCATTCCGTAAGACCTGCCCTTATAATTATGCCCTGGTTCGAAGAGATAATCAAAGCACAGAGTGATGTCTGTGGTGTGTCGATGGTGGCAAATTGAAAGCCATTTATGCGTAATCTTGCAATCAGATTTTGGAGAAGAAGATGGTAGGCCCAAGCATAAGGTAATGGATTATAGCAGATATCTAGACGTAGCTTCTTCGAATGATATATTTTCAAAACAAGAGACAGTCGCTGACCAAGAGATGTAGGTGCTCTGAGACACCTTCGCTGATATTCACTGGTCCTTCGAATATTGATTCGAGTTCTAGGAATTTCTGATTGTCTGTCGCGAATTCGTATCATGTGCAAATGTCAAATTTCTGGCTGATATGAGTCTGATATGATGGGAGCGCTCGCCGTTCGGAAACGTCACCGGGCGGCAACAATACCGCACACCATGGCTGCAGTCGCCGGCGCACATTGACCGTGTATTTCTGATCCTGTGAAAACTCTACGCATATGCGCATGGTTATTTCGATCGAAATTTCATACTTGGATCACACTAGCGTCCGGAGTAAACTCCAAATAAATCATTGCAATAAATAGATTGTCACCAGAACAGCATTGCAGAACAGACCCTTTGAGATCCTGGGTGCGGTCCTGATATGATGTTATGCGAACGCAGGCAGTTTCAGCTTTGGCGGTCAGTGGTACCGCGGTGCCGGTTTGATCATCGTTATGAACTTGAAGCCTCCTTTCGCCATTTTTTTTCGTGTATAGCCTTGCCCACTTCTTGAGATCTCGCAGCCACTGTCGCAATAGTGTAGTAGGGTGTGTGTAGGATGAGGAATGACGAGAACGTGTCCCACACATCGTCCACGTGGCAATATCTCCAGTAGAAATTAGCAGAACAAAATCCATAGCTGCCGGGGGTAAATATTTAAATTCCTGGTGACAACGGCGGTAGACGGAGACCCGAGCAATCAGCATGACTGTGCCATACACAGCAGGTAGGTCACCGTTCGTTCGTGTTCACACAACGTGGATGATCGACAACTAGAATTGGCTTATCAGATATTCAGACAGTCTATTTTGTTGGTGCAGCGTTGCTGGATGCCGAGTGGCTCAGGGGATCTGGGCATGTGAAGGACCGAGTAGAAAGGAAAAAGAAGAGGAAAAGGTTCTAAAAATGCAGCCGCTGTTGACTACTTAGTATGTTTTCTGCCCATGGGTAAAAAATCTTGGCAAAAAATTATGGGGCAGACTTCATTCTGCGTTCAGCCTGCTGGCCATGCCCACCAACGATAAGGTCTCGGCTGCGTTCTGGTTGATCGAGAGATATGGTCTGGCACGTTTACATGACATTCCAAGGCTCTGGACGTCGATCATTGCTTACTCGGCACCGTGAATAGTATGGAGAGGTGAGAAAGTTCGCACAAGACGATTGGCTTGCGAGCGAGGAATGGCTCGACGCCGAGAACACTGCCGCTCGTCGACGTGGGTCAGGAGTGGGCCTGGTGAGGATGCGCAGTAGCCTTAATGACCTTGAGAAGGGACGGGATTCATCGGGCGTGCTTCTTTCTTGGACCTATCATGCCGCACTGACGCACTCGCTCCATAGACCCATAACAGCGGTGGATCCTCAGGGTTTGAGGTGATATATAAGGAGCAATGGTATGAGATACGCAAAAAATAGACGCAATGCCGACCGCTGAAGGCACAGTGGCCTCGGAGTCGAATCAGTCGATCCCCTACTGTCGTTTTGCGAGGTGGGATAGTGTGCCTTCATAAGTCTGGGACTATCTCGTTACATTATGTGCATGTCCACGTATGTGAGTGCCAAGCCGAGGCGCAACGCGATTAGAATCCGGGAGGGACGATGCCTTGCTTGGGCTGGTTGGGATTGGAGCCTGGTTGTGGATATCCAGCGAGCATCTGTGAGAGCCGCGCGGCAGGAATTAGCCACGAGTAAGTATGACGGTGGGGGTAGAACGTGCCTGCTGAGCGCCTTGCTGCTGAGCCAACATCTCCTTCTCCTGAGCCACTATTTTTGCCTCATCCTCCAAGCTGATGGCGAGTGGCAGCCCAACGAGTAGTGCAGATGTAGTCACGATCCAGATGACATTCCCCGCAATCTTGCTCGTCTTTTTTGCTACTTTTGCAGTTTTGGAGAGATTAGAGTAGATGGTGTATCGAGTAGCTGGTGGTACGATGTCGACGAGAGCCTTGACTCTGTCCCAGAGAGATTCTTCTGGAGAGTCTGAGAGGCCTGAATCAAAAGACTCGACTGAGGATGTGCGTGATGGTGAGCGGGAGGCGTAAGGAGAATTGTTGTCGTCTTTTTCGTCGACGATCTCAACCTTGACCATGGTTTTAAGTAAGGTTTGTGGCGGGGCCGGCTCCGGCTCGGTTGCGCATGAGTCGGGTATTTATTAGTAGCAGGTGGCTTACCCCGCCCACAACAATCATGGCTGACAATTCAAGCCCCTTCAAGAACCAATCAGGTACACCCACCCCCCTTCTCCTCATCGTCGAACACAGCGAGCTCACGTCGTTTGCACGCCCACAAAACAACAGGAACAATCGGTCTGCCCACTCAGACAATGCAGAACCAGATCCACGAACTCGCAAAGACCCTCCCTCCCCCTCGAAGACAGAATATTGCGTGTGACGCTTGCAGGTCCGCATCGTCTCATATCACCGTCTCGCGCGTCGTGCCCATCTCGTTCCAGAGCTCGCAAGGTCAAATGCAACCAGCTGCCGGGCCAGGATAAGGTGCGTTCTCCTACCCAATATCTTGCCAATTTGTTGTTTGAACAGCTCGCATACAGTGTCAAGTGTGTCATCATCATCTCAGACCACATTTCTGAGCATTGCTGAAGTTCTGATCACCTCCACAGCATTGCCTGACAAAGAACTACCCGTGCACGTACGTTGCTTCTGCGCAGCGCAACTCACAATAATTAATGAGACAAATGCTGCGGACATCTTAGGCATTTCGTCCAGCAGGCTACTAGCGAAAAGAAAAGATCTTCGGCAGTTAATCGGAGACCAAGGGCACTTAGCACTTCCAATCCTACGTAAGTTCCACTCAACGCTTTCCCAATTCTTCCCGAAATATCGGATCTCGCTGTTAATCTCATCAAATCATGACACTGACTTCCTCTTCGCCAATAGCGCTGCCCCTGTTACGACGCCTACTAAATAGTGAGCCAATCCCGGCTACCACTTCGGCTCCGCTGATGACCATACAGCAGCACAAGTCCACCGGCAGACACTCCTTCGCCTGGCAGTTCTCCAAGCCCTCTGGCCCCTCACTATCTTCCATACGCAAATAACCATGCTATAGCATTCCCGTATCAACTTCCCCACTTGCGGTCATCACCACACGCTTCGACCATCCAGCTACTATCATATCTATTTTCCCCCGAAAGCCCGACGTAAGTCCCTGAAATTGGGGTGGTATGCGGGTACAGTGCTCAACGATATTATTATAGTGACCCTGCTTCCTTCCCCCATTCACGCGGTCGTTCGCCAAAAATCAGCGACTGGGGCGAAATAGGCAAAAGACTCGAGGATGATGCTTTCCGCGTCGAGTGAGTATTTCGCCTGGTGAACCTGTCATATTCAATACTCCGATTCACCCTCCTCATATTGCAGGCTTGCCCTCGATTTAGTCGAGGTGTTCTTCCAAATCTGTCACACCCGCCTCCCACTGCTGAATCCCGCACAATTTCGTTCTCGACTCAAATACTCACTTGCGTCACATTCCTCCCCTCCCTCGCCTCAACGTACGCCCCCGGAAAAACCCGTTCATCCCGCATTACTTGCAACTGTCATCGCATGGGGTGCCAAGTTCTCCGAGCATCCTTTATTGGTAATGGATCGAGAAGGGGCAGGCGGGCAAAGCCGCCTCGCTCGCACACTGGTAAATCGAGCCAGAGAGGTGGCAGAAGCCGAGAAAGTACATCGAATATCTTGCGTAGATCATGTTGTCATTGCACTGCTCATTGAACCGTTGCAAAATCGTATGCATTTTTATTATTGCCCAAGCAGGACATCGAATGCTTATTGCACGCTTTACAGAAAGCCCTGATGACCCTGACGGTCAGGCAATAAGATCTCTAGTAATCGTTGTGGCTAATGACCTTTCACTGCAGGCTTTCATGGCTTCTGGTTGACCTGTTCCATTAGACATCTTCTTGAGTTACAGGTAAGCGAAACATATATTCCGTTGAAAAATGGGCAATTTACACCGCCGATAGATCAACCATAAATCCGTAATGCAAAATATCCAGGATGCCGAAGCGCGTGGAACGATGATATTTGCGTGGTGGATGGCATGCTTGGCCGATGCGTACCACTCAGCATATTATCGACGAAAACCGCAACTGTGAGTACAATCGCTGTGGCTCCTGTTCGTTTACTGAGCAAAAGGACAGGGATGACGACGACTACGACATTGATTTCTACACCGCGGATCCTACACCACCGGAAATGAGCGATCACTCTGTTACGCCGTCGCCGAGAGAACAGCTGGAAGTAAGTCATGACTTGACCGCATTCGTTGGTTCTTGCTCACGATGAAACCTTCCTCGTAGTTTCTGGTAAATGAAACAAAATGTGCACCAAACACACCTGGATTGACTTCCTTTCGCAATTTTAGGGGTACTATCGTGCCGCTCACGCATTGGCGCGGACTGCTCGGCATATGTCACGGCAACTTTGGCGCCCCACAACCGAATCGGATGGTATATCATTCGAAGTGTTGTGCAATATCATGGCGTTACTCAATGACTGGCGCGATGAACACTTGCCACGCGTCGGTGTCCCGAGCGATTTTGAATCCGAGTGGGACTTCGTCTCTGCTGTATCTGCCTGTCAGCGTTCCCTTTTGCTGTCCTGATTTACCAGCAGACGCTCACTTTGTTTCCGCATTTTTGGGGCCACAGGTGCTAGCGACGCGACCTACCATGTCATGTGGACTATCCTGTTCAACGCCGTCGATGATTTTGGCATCAGGGAGATCAACGAGTTACATCGAATAGGTCCCAATCCCAACCACCCTATCGATACGCACAATATCGAAACAGTCAAACACAAGTTGTACGACGAGGCGCTTCATGGGTCCCTACGGATCGCTGGCTTAGTCAGTTTTACCACTTTAGTATCATCCAACAATTTTCTAACTGCGTTCCAGACTGGTGTTCTGACATCTAATGGTTACTTGGTAATACAAACGCCGAAACTCCATGCGCTGTGTTAACAAATTTCCGATGCATCTAGAAATTGGATCCCGCGGTAATGCACTTCAGCTGTCTAACTGCTGGCACACTTCTGGCGCGGCTTGGTCGACCCGAAGTATCGAATTGTATAGCTGGACTCAAGCAGTACAGCTACGCTTACGAAGAAGCCGCAGACGAGGCCAAGGAGATGGAGCGCGCGTACGGCGCAGCTCTGTCTGGCGAATCGGAAATCAATTGTATGCAGTCAGTGGTCATACCGGCTCAACCTGCCCAACCAATGTCACTGGATGCTGGCGGCGGCGGCTTTGTACAGAACGGGAATGGATCCTCACATTCGGTACGATTTATCTGACATGTTCAGACGCATCATTGACCTTTTTGCAGTCAACGGTGGACCATGAAATGGCTTCAATACCTCAGGACTCCAGCTATTCGCATTTGATGTACCGAAGATAGGTTCCATGATCATCGTTAGCGTCAGGTTGATTGATTGTAAAATTTGTTGTACACTCATTGTAAATTCGTGTTGCTTTTTGCTTACGGACACTTTACCATGGAGGTGGAAGAATTGATTTCTTGAGAGTCACATAACGGATACATGTAAGGGAGAACCAAAACGTATAAACAGATACTGCAGTAGAGTGGGGAGAAGTGCGAAGAAAGGAGACTAGCAGTACCAGTAGAAGGCATACAATGTAACAAATGTCAAAATCCCTGACCCTGGTTCATCCCTGTGACAATCTGTTGATGCTGAAGAGATGGAGATTGCGAAAGGTTTTGCATCGATTGGGGTGGAGATGGGTGAGGTAAGGAAGGACTTCGATTGAGCGCAAGGTGCTGATGAGCAAGGTTGTGGTGACCATGGATATTCGGCACAGTCTGCGGGTTATGCCCAAGCATATGAGAGGGGGATTGCCCTCCTCGCCCCGTAGGGGAGACATGGTGACCGTTTATCGATGGGACACGGACCATCATATTCGGAGAACCGTAGGACTGCGGGGGACTGTGGCTGTTATCCGCGCCGTTCTGCATCTGCATCTGCTGCTGAGGCCGTTGTCCGGCATTCCATTGCATCTGACGGTTATTTGGCAACTTAAGATTCATGTTCCCATTCATTCCTCCAAACAAGCTTAGATTCGAACCGTTCGCCAAATTATTGGTCAGATTCACCCCATTCGGCAGATGTTGAGCATACGCAGATGTAGGTCGTGGAGGAATGGGAGTGCTGTTAGGCAATGAAGGCTGCATAGAACCGCCTTGGCTCGATGCAAACGCCGACTTGAGGCTTTGCGCCTGCTGCATGGTCAGAAGATGATGCTGCTGGCTGTTCACATGATTTGCGTAACCATTCGGAACCCCGTTTGTCAGAGAATTGAATTGCCCGTTTGTCAGACCATTTGTCATGCCGTTCGGATAGTTGTTTGACATCGTCACTGGTGCGGGATTGACGAGCTGGTTCTGTGACTTGGGTCTCACAGTGGGATCGGGAACATGGCCAATGTTTTGAGTGACAGCTGTGCTATGCGGAGGGGATTGAGCCTGACTCCCTTGAGCCCCATTCGACGTGCCATTGACTGGTGAATGACTGCCCGCAATCCCGTGCACAGTGCCGGTGCCATTGACGCCAGTAGAAACAGGCTTAGGAGAAGGAGCTGTGACACTGGATGTACTAGACGCCATACTGGCGACAGGAGAAGGCACGGGTCGTGGTGGAACAGTTGCTGAAACGCGAGAATGTTGCGCCGCTTGTGGAGGTGGCATTTTCCTCACCGCAGCTTGCATGGCCACGGGAGTAGCATTCGGCAACGCCGTCGGCGGGTAATGCATGCCCGACAACTGGTGTGGACTGGTTTGCTGGGGCATCCCAGATACCAGGGGCCGTTGCGTCATAGGTTGCCTAAGCGCACCTTGCACCATTTGTGTGACGCGGAAAGGCAGAACAACATTGATGCCGTTGTTGCCATCGGGTAGGAAAAGACGAGGATCAGTGGTAAGATACGCGTGGTCGTTATCCTGAAGAAGCCCCATTTGATGTCGCATAATCCTATGAGAGTCATAAGCAAATGCATCATGCAAAAAATGGATTAGCACTGACTTTGGCTGGAAGTCATCCAGTAGGATGCGATCCTCCTCATCGTCACCATTGGCCATGACGGTGTCGGGGTCAAACTTCCACCGCTCGGATACTCTGGCAGCATGCTCATCAAGCTCGGCCTTGTCGAGACCATCAAGCCTTTTCGGGAATAGAGGCTCAGCTCGGATGTAATTATCCAGAACGTGCTTGGAGGGCGCGACGTGTAAACGTCGATCCAGATGCATACGGTCTCCACGACCGACCCGTAGATGGAAGTGTTGAGGAGCTCGTATCACTCTATTGGCAGGGGGTTGTGATGGCGTGAGTGCTGCTGTTGATGTCGCAAGTGGTGATATCTCTTTGAATAAGCGCTCGGTGAACGGTACAGGTCGAGTTTGATAAGGATTCTATGTGGAAAAGTTAGGATTTTAGGACAGTAAAAGCATTCGTAGACCTCACGTCAACGCCGTCCTCCCAATGGTGGTCTCTCTCCTTTTGCCGCTTCAGGTAATCCTCAATCATGTTCTGTATCATGTTGATCCTCTCGCGCGGTCGCAGATGGGGTTCGCCAGGAGCAAACATGTCGCCACCATTTCTGTTCTTGATACGCAACACCTGACCAGATCTAAAGAACTGTGAGCTTTGAACGACATAACTACGGGAAGGACGCACGGTGTTTCACTTGACCTGGGAGGTATCCTCTTCGGCACGCGCTCTTTGTCGATTAGTAATTCCTCATCCTCTTTGACCGCCAACATTGCCGGGAACTTGCGCTTCAAATTAACGAAGTCCAATCGCTTGTCCCATAAACGTTGAGCATTATGAGAACATTCTCGTTTCTGCCTTTCTCGTGCAAGGACATGTTGGGCCAAATCCAGAGAGCTTGAGAGTTCCGACTTGAGGCGAAGCAGCTTATCAGAAGATGTGACTTGTGAGGCACGAGTTTTCCGGACAGCCTTGATTTCTCTTCTGCGAAAGCAGATGTACGATTCATTCTTCGTGTCCGACTCATCAAACTGAAGGCAATCATATTTAGGACGTGCATAAACCATAAGCAGAAAGTCACTGACGTTCAAGGCCGGAATAATTCGAAGGCCTTCACGCTCCAGGCGCCGATCACGCCAGTAAGGATAGCATGCCCGAGCCATGCGAGACAAAATCGGTGCAGGAGGAATGCCTCGTGGAACAACGTAACTTGCAAACATTGAAGGAGGTAGATCCGTGGAAAAAACGTC
Source organism: Rickenella mellea (assembly GCA_004355085.1). NCBI lineage: Eukaryota > Fungi > Basidiomycota > Agaricomycetes > Hymenochaetales > Rickenellaceae > Rickenella > Rickenella mellea. The sequence goes on along the minus strand of ML170171.1, from coordinate 34,963 downwards.
CTGGTAGATAGAGAATGGAGGCATGCCTTGATTCAAGCTCTGCAATATGTATAAGGGACGCTTATCGTACTCCCAATGTTGGCACTCACAACATGTAAAAACGGAGTATTGTCATGCGTTACTTTCTCAAAAACACCCATGACCAGTTCGAACTGATCTTCGGCCAATTCTACGGCCGCATTCACATCAGGCTCTTTCCCTTTTGCTTTGGCGCCTCTGAATGCACCAGAACGAGTGGTAGTACCAGACGCCGCGGCCGCAGCTTGTGCACTGGTGCCCTCCCCTCGCGCTTCCTGATTGTTCTTCTCCAACCACTCCTGATCTCGTTCGTCCATATAGTACGTGAAGCCGTCAGCGATAGCATAGGAGATGCAGTCATCAACAGTGTACGAGAATTTGAGGTAAGTTGCAGGATCTGTCCACTTGTTTGGAGGATAGAGTTCCGCATAATTCTCGACGACGCCGGCGGCATCGGGGACAGGAATAAACGCAGCTGTCGGTTCATTGCGCTTCTCACCCGTTGTCGCCCTGGTCGCTCGTTGACCAACCGTGGATGCTCGCTGGGAAGCGGCAGACAACACTGCTTGCAAGTGGTGTTCCTAAATGGGGTAAGCTTAGTCAGCCATTCCACGGAACAACACGAGGCTGGCATCAGCCAATCAGGTTGCGCCACGTTGGCGGTTCAACAAGGAGGCTCCATGCCACACCAAGACGACGACAAAATGAAAGCAGAGAAGCACATACATTGGCATCCTCTGCGTCAACGCCTGCCGTGGACACGACTCGTGCCCTTTCTTCGTCCTCGTCCAGTACGATAGGGTCTGCATCGATATTGCCCTTGATAACCTTGAGGCGTGTTTTGTTTGTGACTCGGTTGCGGTTTCTGAGCGCAAGGTTGCCCGAGTTCTGGTTGCGCGGCATATCATGAGGTACGAGGAAGAATAAGCGGAGAGAATATTGAGGATTTTGGAGAGGATGTCTTGTTGTCACCCACGTTCACGGCGCCGCTGGCGGATTCGGTGGTCACTGCGTCGGTCTAATTGGTCCGATTGTCCCCGGCCCGAATACTCAACCCCAAAAAGTAACCCTTGTGGACACAATACAACCAAACACGTGCCACCCAAATGCTCGCTCAAACATATAAAATGTAAATCAATTATGAATCCTGGTCATCAGTGTCAGGATGAGAAGGCGGAATCCATCTTCAAGCAGCTCACCTTTACTATGTACATTTTCTAAGGAAAATATCATAAGTATCCGCAAGGGGAATAAAGATAGCACCCACTTGATCAATTCAAAACTTGACACTCTTCACCACTCTAGAAATACCCGTCCTTTCACCATCGTATCTACCCGTATCTCCAATGCCACCCTTGTAGACAGATTTTTGGGACGCGATTTTCTTCTTCGCTTTTTCGAACCGCATGCGTTTTTTGACTCGGGGGTTACGAACCGATTTCGAACGGTGTGGTGTGAGTCCCTTGTTTGCCATGATAGCGCGATTTATAGAACGCTGGCCCGCGGTAACGTCGTCGTCAAAGTCGGGTCTGAAGCATGTCATAAGTAACATAACAGAGACTGATCAAATGAGGCTTACTTTTCTGCCAACCTTTCCGCCTCATACTGAGCTTTCTTCCTTTGCTTCTTGTCCTGCCTTTGCTTCTTGACAAGCGAATAGTAACCTTCATCGTCACTCTCCTCACTGCTTCCGTCCTCGTCGGCAGCTTCTCGTTCCCTTTTATTTGCGATCTTTCTGATTTCAGGATCGCGGTCGTCTAAATCATCACCACCCTCTCCAAGTCCACTTCGAGGCTTTTCTTTCACTTGCTCTCGCTTGCGTTCTCGATATGGTATGTCGTCGTCTCCAGCGATTGCGTTGCGTGCACCTTGCCGACGAGCGCTCGCACCTTCTATCTTGGCAGTGTGGAAACGCAGCGTCTTTCGACGGGCACCCTTGTCGAGTGTGTCCGCAAAATCAAGGGATGTAGGTTCGCCGTAAGAGTCAGTGGCGATTGCAGCGGCTGAGTTAGTTTGGGATGGCACAGCTTTTGATGGAATGTATTCAGGTTCGATGAGGTCGAATTTTGCTGTCGATTCGTCGGCATTTTCTTCAACCACTTTGCGCCTTTTCTTAGGTCGTGGGGTGTCCTTGAGTTTTGCCTTCTTGAGTGCCACAGGAATCCCTTCCTCGCGAAGTAGATCCTCAAGCTCGTCAGGGTCAATTCCGTTCCTCCGCGCAAGCGCCATCAACTCGTCCGCACCGAGGTCCAAATCTTCGCCATCAATCAGTTTCTCAAGTTCTTCTTCGTCGGACGGTGTTTCTGAGTCTGAGAGGCCAAAAACGAGGTCCTCCAACGTAGAAAGGCTCTGCTTCAGAGTGAGTAGCCGTGTCAATATTGGGTGCGACTTAAGCAGCTCAGGCTGCTTTGCGTATTTGACGCTGGCTCGCAGGTGGAGATAGAATGCTAGCACACTCGCATACGTGAGTTGTGTTTCTGTGTCACATAAATATATTAGTCCGTTATATCCACGTTGAAAAAATAGAGCTTACGGTGAAGAAGATGGAGAAGTCCAAGCGTCGAATCGTCCTTGTCCGTTTCTTCCATGCTATGAAACACAATATGTTAAGTCGTTATTTGGATGGCGTTTAGAGTCGCACCTGGAAAGTTTTTTCTCCATTTTCATAATTGATCTAGCGATGTCATCCCACTCTTCTGCGAGTGCTAGAGTTTCCGGGCTCGTCTTTTGCAATTCTCTGAGGATCGCCTGCTTGTCTTGAGGAGGATTCGGGAGGATTGGGGCTTCCACAGGTCCATTGGGTTCACTGAGGCGTACGCGTAAGCATCACAAGACCATTTTTTTTTTTAAAAATGGACACACTCGAGAAATATGTCCTCCTGCGATTTTTCCGGTAAGAAATCCAAGCCGAAATCATTTTCCATCATTGATTCTCGAAGCTTGGCCTGCAGACGACGGGCCTCCTGCTCCTCCATCTCATTGGCCTCGTCATCGTCGGACTCGATGATGGCCGCATTCGAGGAATAATATGCAGACTTCTTACCGCCCCAACCCTCCTCCTCTTCGTCGGATTCACCACCGGAGGTTGCGGGAGGTTGTGGCTTACTAGCTATCGTTGTTGCCTTCTTCTTTTTCCGCGGGGCTTCTGTGACGTGTCTACTCTCACCATCTCCTTCGTCCTCGTCACCAGCCTCAATGTCATCATCCTCGGATGATGGTAAGCCTTCCAGAGCGAAGACTTCATCCTCATCAGCGTCGTCGCTGTGGGGATCTTGTTCTCCCTCCAATAAAATTTTATCCCTCGACGCATGAACTACAGAAATAACATCGACCATGGTTAGACTATTCGGGGAGCGGTATGGCGAGATAGAACAAGGGAATTTCGGCACGCACATTGGTCCTCTTCATCAAGGGGGATGTCCTCTGGCTGATTCCACCGAGACACCTTGTCGTCTCGGCGATTGACTTTTCTTGGAGCAGGCTTTCCAGCAGGCTTTCCCTTTCCCGCACGTCGCCGAGGCATTGGAATGACTTTACACGAGGGGGAAAGTTGAAGGACGCAGGTGACGGAAGAGCAAGGTAAAGAGCCTATTTTGGTCGTGTGAACCTTGAATGCGCGCCACAAATTTGGAGTGGACGTTCCACGTGGCCTCACGTGAAAAAAACAAAAGCTATTATTTCCGTGCCTTGTAAGCTGAAGTGGTCAAAGTGATTCATCTATTAAGTCTATCTATACCAACGACGTTAAGCATTAAAGTCATAGGCATACTCCGCTCTCACAGGTGTACTGTATGTGCAGTAGAGTCGTGCGATGCGACACAGGAATTTTGGAAAGGCAAATGTGTGATGATGGGGTAGGGGCATCAAAGATTACTTGTCAACTTCAACACCTGAGTCGCTGACCGTACTCTCGGGTATCACGGGGCGCATCTGCGCCAAGCCGTAGGCATTTTTGAAAAAGACGACGGCGCCTTCGTCCTCCACAAACTACAAACGTCTGGTCAACTTTGCTGAATGTGGTGTGTCGACGAATCACCAACCTTGCACTCTCTGAATACCCGGTAGACTTCCGCCCATCCAGCCGGCCGGCCTTGCAATTTGAAATCAGGTAATCGGGTGCGAAGAGCATCGGTGGCTTCCCATCTACAAGGACACTTTGAAATCCACGAATCGAACAACCGAACACGAACTCACGCATTATAATGAGGGATTTTACTGGAAATGTGATGGGCTACATGGGTTTCGGAAATTCCATGGGTGCAAGTCGCCCCAATCCATGCCATGAAGCTACCAAGGTCACCCAGAAGGTCACGGTCCAAGGTGCAAAGGGCACCCCTGACGAATGTAAACTCGGGTGCGCGATAGTGAGGCAGAAGAGGATCCGTGTGCTGAAGGAAGGTGATGAGAACCAGCCAATGGTTAACCCTGAAACATAAATTAGACACTGAAACCAGACGTCGTAACTGCCTTAAACCTACCAGAGGTACGGAACAAGATAAATGCGGAAGACCTCGGCAAATCCGCGAGTGTAGATCCAAGCTCCCAAGACAGAGAGCCATATCAGAATGCCGACGTCCGAAATCAGCACCTGACCGTAGTGATGAGGGGCAAACATGGCTGCGGTCGGTGTAAAATCTGAAATCTGCACTTCAGACATACACATGCCGTTGTTCCAAAAGTTTACATACGATTGGTACCAGCGGGATACCTAGTTTGACCAGAGGCGTTCATGGTGAGGTACAGTGGCCATCCACCTAACTGATGATGGCGTTAACTCGGGTCCGCACATGCATCCAAATCAGTATGCGAACCAAATAACTCGCACTACGGAGAGTAGCGCCGATGGGCGAATCCCCAAGCGCTTCCCAAAGTTCTTTCTTGACTTCTTCGGTTACGCTTGACCCGAAGACATCCTCTTTGGCGGGATCAAGCGGTGGCAAACCAACCTCCGAACGTGTCCTGGGGACAAACACTTGATCCTGTGTCATGTGTCCAGTGGATGCATGGTGTTTTGCGTGAGTGATACGCCACGAATGGTAAGGTACACCAAGCCTGCATCAGAAAAGTGAGAAAAAAAATTATCAGAGGATTTCACATGATATACGGATATCGCGGAACGAACCCGGAGTGCAAAACCCATCCGACAGCGTTGTTGAGGAATTTGTACTCAGAGAAGGCTTGGTGGCCGCATTCATGAGCAATGACCCAAAGGCCGGTTGCGACCAGGCCCGCTGCAAACCCATATAATGTCCATATCGCAAAACGAGCGAAAGAATAAAGGAAGGGGTAAGGCAAATCCAAGGAATTCGGATCGATTGCAGAGCTTGCAGCTTCGGCACATTTATAAATGACTGCCAGCAGGCAGAAGTCCCAAAGCCTAACAGACGCGAAAAGATTAATGTGGGCAAAAATCGGACGGAAATTTACACTTGCACGTAAAGAGACGACCTGAACGCAGACCGCTTGAAACAGTGAGCTCTAGAAAGGGTCAATCAGGGTGTGAAAAACGGCCCATGGGACTGAGTGAAACTCACGGGATCGCGGAAAGGAGGTCCTTAATAGACACGTCTGGGACTACATACTTGCCCTGCTCTATAGTGGTAACACCGGTAGCCTGAGTCATCTGCAAAGAGTGGCGACAACGCTTCTACAAGAAAGGTGAGTCCGTCGTCTAAGTCTAAGTCTAAAGGACGAAGATGTTGATGAAGAGACAAGAAACGTTGGGGATGTCGGCGTTTGCCGTCGGTCACGACCGTGAGACAATGGGGTGAACTGACAGCTGTTGATCCACCTTTCGCTTGTACATGTACTGCACCAGCGCCTCAAGCTTGCTTGGAGAATCTGGTCGACGCTGAGCTCGAGGCTGATGTTCCAACAAAACCTTTCTGTGCATGTCTGTATGAAGCCGAGAATTCCGCAAATGACCCTCTAATATTCCGTCATTCTTCAATTGTTCTGCCTCCCTTTCATTTTCTCTCATGGGCGCCTAATAGGAATGATGGACGGCGTTGCTGCATCACGATGACGCCTGGGTCATTTACATCCACCCTATCTACCAAGTAAACAAGCGAACCTGTGTCATTCCGATCGCAGGATTAGTTTACTCATCCGTTGGCTATGGCATCTTCTTCAAGTTTAGCTCTCTATCTCCTTCAAGTTTGATACGTGATCTCCCTGCACCTCGGAAGTGGCCCTGGCCGGTGGGCTTGGCTTTGTTCTTAGTGCGCCTCGTCAGACAAGCTTCACGGAATCATCGATATCCGGACATGTCAAAATGAACCATTTACCTGTTCGGAAGGATCTGCATTAGGACCATTGTGGCGCCGCCTATGGGTTTGGCCAGAGACGAGTACGCTTGTCCCCCTCGGTGGTGGAAGAAAGTTGTATTTGACATGCTCCGTTATCCAAAACGTACAGTCCGTGATTCGCCTAAGAAGTGGAACGTGTTTCAATTGGAAGACAACCACAATCTGAAGTTGTGTCAGAATCGAGAGCATGGATGTCCGGAGCGCAAGACGGAAAATTGGTGATCTCATGGCTCATGACATTAGGAATATTAGCTGAGTTCCGTCGGCATCTGGAATTCGAATCCGCGACATGGAATTGCCGTTTCTTGTTCTTCCCCGCAGTTGAACGTTTCTAACTGTTGTCGTCATCCACTCCCATCCCGAGTTTTGCAGATGCTGAGGTCGAGGTGTAAACAAAATCTATATGAACTGTGGACGAACTCTGGCAGCTTTCGTAGCTGCCGAATTTCGTATCACTTCAGGACACCCTCGTACGGACCACTCAGCCTTGGGTCCATGGGATTTTGGGACTTTTGAAAGGCTGAAATAAACCAAGAAGAGGCTGCCGGGATAAAGACCACGTTGTATTGATTTAACTAAAATCCTCTCTGCAGGAAACTGTAGAACGTCTCGAACAACCCGTGTCTTCGCGTGTGAGTGCTGTGGCGTTACCATGGCAGGCTCGCACAATAGCGGGATTCCCTCGGTTTGCGGCTTCCGAGAACCATGGACGCAATAGAGCCAACAAAGAATCTCGACCATCCCACAGGTGATCGAGAAATTGTGCCACATATTCCCGCTCGAGTTAAATTAAAGAGAAAAGGATAATTCTACGCCCATGGACTGTAACTGATGATGGGCAAAGCTTCATTCACTGATGGGCCCAGAATGCGCGAAGAACGAAACGGCCAAGGGTGAATATTCTCAGGTCAGATCAGAACCGCTTGCCCGTGAGCGGGTGCGCGCGTGTCCCAAGTGCGGCTTACAAGACCGAAAATATATCAACGGACAGCGCATACAGCCGTTAAATTTTGCGTCCTGTGGCTTCTTCAAAGTCGCTGATGGAATGCGGGCGGTAGTCTGTTGTGACTATGGGCAGTGCGCGCGCGGTGTGAACTATACGGTCGATGTCGATATCTTTGTCTTCCTCCAGTTTTCGGGAAGCCTACAGCGGTCAATTCGGCGCAGCGCCCAGTCACTGACGATACACGTTTCACGATGGATGGGTTTAAAGAATCCGTCCGTGATGGCACCACCTTTTCGCAGTATGACATAAGTACGCTTCAGCTTCGCCATGCTGCACTCCATCACCTTCTTGATCGATTACAAGGATGTAGCTAAAGCGCACCTTCCATGCCAATATGGCCGCATTAAATCCAGATGGTGATATTTCGGCGCCTGCTGTGATCATGGACCTGCTGAATTCGTTGAAAATGCGTACAGAGTAAAGCAAAAGTAACAAGTCCGCGATGTCCAAGGATGTCATTCCGAGTCTATCCGTAAGTATCGAAATAACAAATGTGTCGCTTCCCCTATGAATACTATTGTTACATTGGAACCTGTTGTTCCACTGCCGAAGGATATAGAACTAATGAGAGTATGCGAAAGGCAAGGCTACAAAGATACAAAACTAAAAAATACTATTATACCTGGAGTTGCGACGCAATTAATGGCGGCGGTCAACGTCGGGCCATCCTGTGTCGCGTGTTTTGGGCAGCACGTCAACGTCGTCTTCACCTTCACCACTCGGAAGTGTAGGGGGGTTTCTCCATTCGCTGGAGGATTTCTAAGTATTATCCACTTGGACAAATTCGCACCACTTACTGGGCTGGTTATGTGGGATGGTGTGGTTGTTGTGAACGCGGGTTCCTTTGTTTCGTAGATATTGTGTTCCTAAAAACCGCGTTAGTTAAAGAGCCTTGGTATTCCATTATAAGTATACCTGATTTGATTGAAGTTGATTTAGCTCGATGCGGGGGTGGGTGGTTGTGGTTGTGGTTGTGGTTGTATGAATGATAGTAAAGTCTGGGTTTGTACCACGTTCACGATCAGTTCCTCTTCCGCGTACGAGGAGACGGGTGTTCAGTCTGAAAAAAGATGGGTTTTAAAATTAACGGCGTTACCACCACGGAAAGCACGTACGTGACAAGTAAGGAATTGCTGTAGACTAAACACGCGAATAAATTGTGGTATAGGGTGCGGCGACGCCAGAACACTCACGTTTGGACAGCACGAAATAGAATGCCAAGTACGCGAAGGTAAGGGGCATGACGTCGAACTAAAAAAAAATGGCATGTCAGGCAAAGAGAGAGAAAACAATATGTCGGGAAGCTTACGAAGATGAGGGTGCACAATCCACACACACTAGGTTAAAGATAAGGAATGGAGTGTAAAGATTTTACGACAACGCAAACTTACCTGGTCATACCACCTGTTTCGACGGAGTATCGTATGAGGCCGTTTACCAAAGTGTTTCTATGGAACAGGGTCAAACTATATGCGCGGAATGACAAGGAAGCACAAACGGGGCATGGGCACTCCTTAGGTGATGCAAAAACCAAATCAGCGAACCCGCAATAATAATATCAGCCGCGACACTTGTGGTCAGCGTCAGAGTTGTTAGTGGTTTCAACCTCCCGATGTCGCCGAAAAACTTGACGGTAAAGCTGAACGTCGGAATAAGCATAACTAATTAAATGAATCACTGGATGACATACGACTCCACTGTAAATGCTATGATTTTTCAATGTCAGAGGCACGAATAAATGGCGACACGCAGTGAATTTACCCAAAGCGAGACCTAATTTGGCAGAGAATGCTAGTCAGCTAAAGTATCTTGGCTTGGGAGGTGATCACCACAGACTGACCAAATTGAGCGAGAATGAGAACGCCCTGATGGGAAGTAAGTATCCGGTGTTTCGCAGTTGTGTTGCACTCACGATGAGAATTGTTAAAGGAATGTTGTGGTTGCTAACTGGAGAGCGAAAAATGTATGAGATTACTGTGCAAGATATGAAACGACATCACACACATCGCCAGACTCGCATTGCGAAAATGCTGAAAGGAAGGCTTAATAGGTTAAGGGTGTAGGGAGGGATAGTAATTACCCTTTTACAATAACGGAGATGAGGGCCTGAAAATTATGTGATGTCAGTTGGATGCAGCTTTTTGAAAGGTCGCAAAGGTCGCACCCCAACCGTGACTTGTATCTAGCAATCATGACCATTGAAGAAAATGACAACGGGCGAGGACGACGCAACTCACCAGTAGCGTCCTACATCAGCAATGAGTGCCAGCCGGATCAGCTAAGCAAGAGGACTCACCAGACCGGAAACAGAAGCGCCGTTGGGCGTGTAAAATTGCTGCACGAGGAGTGAAATGCAAGGTTTGGGGTATTCATACTGTCACCTACGTTATGCTGTAGTAATACACCGTGTAAGCCACCAAGGCTTGGTGAAATGTTTCCAATGTCCTTCGATCGTAGTATGGGCTTCTCTGTGCCTCGTAAAGCACAAGAACTCACCATATTAGCAAAACCTTCGGACAAGGGAGTCACTTTCAGAAGTTACCAATAGATGCTAGGCATAATGCTTACCAGAAATTTATAAAATGGTCGATCGAGAACATAGCGTTGAAAATACGCGTAGACCTGAGCGCATAACACGCCATATAAGCTATGAACCGTGTCACCCAAAACAATAAGGTCTGAGTGAATGCTACTACGCACATCGATGACCCAGCAAAACCGCAGAAGGCTGCACCCAAAGTGGAGTCGAACCGCAAAACCATCGCGCAATAGAACCTCAGGCAGCGACTAAGTCGTGGTTGGAGGTAAAGAGAGGATACGACGGAATCAGGCGCAGACCAAGATTCGGAGACGAGGAACCACGGGGACAACTGAATGCGAACCCTACAATTTTCCCGGACCACACCCACGCTATCAATCTCGATCCAAGCTTCTTGGGCGGTTGTCGCCAATCCTCACCAACCTCCTCCGCGATCGGACCCTAACGCATCGTTTTCCATTTTTATCGATAACACCTTCCAGATCAGAAGAAAGAAAACGTTTATGTGAGTATCAGTGTTCCGTGTGAGACTGCCGCTGAGAGATGTGGAAAAAATGGGCGATCTCATTCGTTCCGCAGGCAGATACATGAAAGTCTAACCCTGGGATGTCAGGATGGATCCACTTTCTACTCTGAACAAAGGGCACTGACTCCAAATAAGGCAACTCTCCTCGTTCCGGCCGCATCTATACCTGGGCACACAAGCGGAACAACTACCCGGATGAAGTGTACCCGAGCCGCGACAGGCACACAACGAGTGCCTCGCGACCGATGAAACCACTCGCAGAGAGTCCTCGAACGATATGTGACGGGGTTAAAATGATTGACTGGGTCATCTGAGACCGGTCATACCCAGGAATGGTCACTTGAAGAGCTTGCTTGATGACATGTCGAACAAAGATTTCCAGTGCCTTGGCGAGTACGGCGTAAGGCGTGAATGAGGTCCTACTTGTGTTGAAGCCTGTAGTACCTGGACCCGGGCCGCATGAAAGGTTCAAAGAAGCAACCACCGCTTGGCTCATTAGAATAATGGAAGGCTCGACAAGCGAGACTAGGAGGTCGAAATCAGGACTAGTGGACCTATCATCTGGAGGTGTAACGGCAGTCCCCCGCTGAAGTAAGCTCTGCACATCCACTGCCGGCAACTTCATCAATGCCGTCATCCGACACATGTGGTCAGGGATGCCGGGGCCCAATAACCCGCAGATTGCGCAGTGTCTACGGTCATGCGAAGTGGAAAGACTTGCAACATCGTCAGTCTTGGCGACTACAGAAACGGCTGTTTTCACGTCTGGTCTGCGCTTTTCTGGGCGGCTGAAATGTCCTTCGTTTGCTAACCATCGAAAAACATCCGCCGTGGTGAGTTGCTGCAACTCGTCGTTACGCGACGGGTCCGACCTCCTAGAAAATTCGTCATATGCTTCCCGGAGCGCGTGGGCACAACCCCACTGCAAGTCATAAGTCTCACGATAATAACTTAGATAATTTTCACGCACCTCGATGGCTTTACGGCGACCTGCAGTCATGCTCTGAAGATGCGCCACTGATAACGCTAACATGTACGGCAATCTAGGAGGAAGTCTGGACTTGACATCTTCGTCGAATGTAAGCATAACGGCGATCTACAATCATTTGTTGCCATACCTTTCATAGTCATTGGGAATCGAGGTAGAAGTGTTTTTAGCACTGTCACATGGGCTACTCACCCAACGTAAATTTGGAAAGAAATATCATGTCGAGGCAACTCACCAGGCACTGAAACAAGCTCATTGTCAGGGTTCGGTCTCGTTGAGGTCTGCTTCCTCCGGATAACTGCATGCCAATCGGCTTCCCGGTTATCATTCCTATGGGGTAGTAGCTCAGTATTGCGATACAAATCTACGTCTAGGAATTGCTCGTCTCCTAGAGTTGGCCTAGCAGGTTTCCCGCCATCTAACTGAATCACTAGTTAGCATGCATATTCAAAGATGACGTTACTTGCACTTACCTCGATCCAGTGGTCAACTTTCTTCGGCTTGTTCTGTTGCCCCGCCCATTCGAAGTTTAATGAAGCAAGAAATGGCCTGTCAGTCGTTCCCATAACAAAGAAAGGCGGCTCTGTCACAACTATAGGCTCTGGGAAGGAGGCCAAAGTAACTCCCGTGGCGGGGTCGACGGTCATTTTCGACAGCACTCTGCTCTCGTGCAAGCTCTGTCACCACGTCGTTCAATACTCCAAAACCAAAAACCATTCAACTTACATATGCAGGAGCCCGTACTGAAAGCATCCATTTGTGAGTAACATCACCAGGATATTTTTTGCGATCCTCTGGAACACAGACATGAGCAAAGGAGTGAATAAGGAGAAGATCATGAACCTTCAGGTATCTGCATACTCCAATCTGAAATGACCAGGCGCGTAGATATGTGGAACCTGCTCCCCCCGTGCTCAGACGTAGCTTGGACCCGTTCAGATGGGAGCGCCTGTGTGGTATCGCCGCCTGGCGGGGGGTCGTTTGTGTTGTCTGCCGCCGAGGCGAAGGAGTTTCTGGGCTGGTATGCCATTGGCCACCCACTCACGCCTTGGGGAGCATGGTCTGGGACAGAATCTGTGATATTAACGAGTTGGTCCCCATCTCGGACGTTGACACGGCGGATTTTTGGTTTTTTTTTGAGAAATGGTGCCAGCGCAGGTGTGTCCTTGTGATGACCCAACGTCCGAGAGAGATGAGTAGCTGCGTCTTCCTCTTCCAAAGATGTCGGATGATTGCTGCTCTCTTTGCCCTCCGGTATCAAGATACGTTCATATGCACCGACCGCCATTCCGAATAGCCTCCTCAGACTTACGCTCATACTTGTCACCTCTATTCCTTGCTCAACAACCCAAGGTTGATCATCTTCTGGAACAATTGTTGCACATTGCTGGATACACTCATCATGGCTCCCATACTCCGTCTTGTGCTTAATCCGCGCATGATTGAGGAGACCTTGTATGTTAGGAAAATCGAATCGTCCACATTCAGGACATATTATTTTGTAGACAATTGCTGGAGAGGTGCTGTCGTCGCGAATGTAAAGAAGCTTTTGAACTGGTTGGGTCAATTGGCGTGTATTGTGTCTTCTTGCGGAGGTTGTTGGCGTTGATGGTCTCGGTGTGTGTATTTCGACTGTGGATGAGCGTGAACACTCTTTTGAACTGCCAAAGGGGGTGTTGTAGCTTTGACTGAAAAAGTTGGACATCGTCGATGTAGTCTCGTAGGTGTCAACAGCGGTGTTCATAAACTGGTCATCATGGCCAAAATGATCTTCCGCAGATGGAGCTACTATGAGTCTGTTTGATGAAGCTGGCTGGCCACCGGAGACATTGTTCTCGAGCGTGGCTATTAGAAGTTCACCCCAAGTAGTGCGCGCTTTAATGGTGTCCAATAGTCTGCGACGTAAAGCAAGTTCAATGTCCAGTTCATCTCGGACCAAGTGTCGGATAACTCCTAATGTATGTGTAAAAGATATAATGCCGTGGTTGGAGGTCATTCATACCTCCAATGTCTTCATCCTCGACTGAAAGGCTTTCAGAATCATCAATATGGTTCTTCATGAAGAAGTACCCAGTCACGTGGAATCATCCGTCCCGACGTGCTCTCGAGCGTGTGTACAGTATCAATTACCAGTGGGGTTTTCAAAATACTCTGGTGTAAGATTCTCACTCAGGTTGATCTGTGTGGAATCGGGTCGACCTGGAGTAGCGGAAGAAAATCTATTATAATCAACCTAGTCATGCAATGGACGGCCCGACTTCAATTATCTAAACTGCCCACTCCAATGAAGTGTTTTCTTCTGGCAAAAACGTGAATATGTGCCAGTCCTTTCACACTTTGTAGTCTCTGTATAAGTGTTATTGTCTCAATATGATGGTGATATAAAGATAATTACTAACTGGCGGGTTCACAAACCAAGCAGTCTCCCACTCATGCTCGTCCCATCGACTCTCAACAAATATCTGCACCTCATGTCCGGCGGCTGTCACGGCTGCATCTTCGTCCGGAGTTCCCTTAGGACTTCTCACCAGCTTTTCCATGGTGATTCCCCACTCGCTCAAAGCTCCAAGTGACCGGGGCAGTAAAGACGGTGAAGGCGGCGGCGAGTCGTCGCTCTGGCCGGTAAAACCCCATATACCGTCCTGTTCAAGCCGTTTCGTCACTCGGTCCAAAACATCCGACGTGAGAGCAGTTGCTATGTTGTCTGGAAGGAGGTGCGGCGGAGGAAGAATTGGAATACACGTCCATACGAGTGTGTGCTCGACCTCAGTTGGAACTGCAAGTAAATGGTAAATCTTAGTTGGGAACAAGCGAAACAGGTGTGTATATCACGATACCCACCAGAATAAGGCCAATCGTTCTGAATGATGCTTATGAATTCGGGCTCTGTGTTCGAAGTAAAATATTTAGGCCCGTCACTTGGCACAACGGGTAGGCCATTGTCATATTTTTGGATAGGGTGAGCGGTAGCAACACTTGGAATGATTTGCACAGTAGACGGTAAGAGCGAAAAGGTGTCGGGTTCTCCCCATTGAAGTCGAAACTGAAGAAGATAGTTGACTGAAGTCGTTTGAATCAAAACAACCTGAGATTGTCCTAAATAAAGTCATACCCATTGATCCATACTGTTGCTTAACCCCTTTGGCCCACTCATCATATCGTCGCTGTAATGCTTTGTCGCGCTTGAGTAAACCCAAATCCCTTCAACGAAACGTAAATATATTTCCAAAATGACGAAAACCGAATGCTTACCCAGAATTCACGAAAGTCTTCAGTTGTTTCCATGTAAATTTGGCTGGGTAATACAGCTCAAGTTCCTCTCTGGTGGGTGGGCCACCTCGTTCTGGTGGGCAGATCTTTTCCGAAAACCTTCCACGAGGCGTCAGAATTCTCCAGTGGCAAACTCGTCATGGTTGGTCTGCGTACACCGCGTCGATTGTCATGGCCTCGCACTGGTTGATGGTAGTTGGAGCCACGTTTGATTGACGGCGTAGTAGAGTGCGCCGCCGTCCTGATCGCAATTATTAATATTAGCTACAGTTGTTCGGCTTGCCGTTCAATTGGTGGCTTGTAATTCTAGTAGGGTCTTGCAAAGAAATATCGGTGGCATGGATCGAGACAGGATCTGTCAGGGTTGACAAGAGATCCTTGCTGTTCACTCCCTAATAGAAGGTTAGGAAAGTGAACAGAAACCATTTTGATCACGTAATGGTGGCGATGTCAAAAACATGGCAGAAATGTCAAAATAAATGTACAGTACTACATGAACGAAAACGAAACGAAAACGTCCTACTTCTTTGTTTTAGCCTTTTTGCTGGTGTCCCCGTCCTTCTCATCACCCTGTGAAATGAAAATACATATATGACTTCTTTCAAATTGTGTTTGTCACGTACTTTGCGTTTCTTTCCCTTCGCCCCTGGCTTTTCCTTCGCCTTCCCTTTACTACTGCTCTTTTCTCCTCTCTCCGGTGATGATTTGGCTTGAACGGAAAAGAATCCATCGAGGCGTCCTTGCTGTTTGGCGTGGAGAAACTTGGCGAGCTTTTCTGCACCTTTTCGTACGCGCTCCTCGCTAGAGTTCGTGTGTAAACACAAAATAAGTCACCTTGACTAAGTTCACTTACTTGAATCCCTTCTGCACAACGAGGAATTCTACCAATCCATCAATATCTGGCTCTTTCCATTCCAGCTAGGGAGTTAAATAATTAATAAAAAAGTTATTTGGCAGAAATGCTGTCCATGCTCACTTCCACTTCGTCCGCAGGTAGTACATCTGGCTTTTCGAACACCTTTTTCGCTTCCTCCCACGGCCATTCGTCGGGTACCGAGACACCTCCTTTCTTCTTTTTTCCGTCTTCTGCATCGTCTTTGGCGGCAGCTCTGACCGGAAAGGATTATTCAAATGGCCAATGTGCCTAATTGTCCAGACTTACTTTTCACGTAGATGCTCGATCACTGAACCAAGGTCTCCATGCTCTCGAATTAGTTTCAGCGCGGATTTCGGACCAACTCCTCTGATGGGTTCTAGGTAATCACAACCGAGGAGAATGCAAAGGTCGATGAACTATAAGAAAGGTCAGATATGAGGTTTGCGGAGCCTTGAGATTATTCACTTGTGACATATCCATTTCCAAACCCTCCAATGCCTTTTCAAGATTAATTTCACTAATTGGCTGCTTCTTGGCCTCAGAGAACGTCAGGTGTCGGTACAGGATAGGCGCATTGAAAGTCAGCGTGTCCATGTCCTCTGATCCAGCCGCATATACCTAATGAGGGGGCCACCATCAGAAAAAGTAAGCACTCCAGTCAAACAAATGACGCACTTTGCCTCCTCTTGCCAGTTCTGCACACTGTGCCTCCGCTTCAGAAGGTGCCTACGGGTTTGGAGTCAGTAACAATATCGGACACGAAGGGAAACGACCCTTACAACGACAACAGGGATACCCATGAGTTTTAACAATCGTCTGCACTCCTCGTTGTGTTCCTTCGTCACGCGGACTTGTCTTCGACTGAACTTATCCACATCCTCGGCGGTACCTTTCAACAGTAGGCGTACATTTACTGACTTGTCCATTGAGATAAATAGTGACTTACCTGTCTCCTTTGCTTCCTCACCCCCTTCCTGAGCCTCCACTCGTTTTTCGAAACGTTTCGCCAGCTTGGAAGTGCGTTAAAACTACATTTCTAATGCATCGCAAGGCGACTGAGAAAACTGACCACTCCAGATTTCAATTCTGGTGGTTTTCCGTCAAACACATATGCAGGTTTAATCCCATTCTCCACAATTCGTATTGTGCGGTAGAAGAAGCCCATGAGATGACTATGTCAAGTTCCTCTTGGTCAAATGATATACGAGATCGATCTCGACCAACACACCTTGTTGTCTCCCCAGCGTCATTGGTTAGCATCTCGCCGTCCTTCTGACGCACGGCAATAAGGAACTGGTAAATCGACATGGACGCGTCGATCGCAACCTTGCGGCCGAAGAGCGTTTTGATTTCATGTTCCTTTCAAAAAGCATCAGGAGCTCGCCCGAGTCAGGCATTACTATGAATTACCGAGATCGCTTTCGGAGCATGTTCAGAGATGAGAGCTGTAAGTCCTTTGATACCCATTATTGGTGGTCGGATGAGACAGTGAGAGCGGCGGATAAGTTTAGTCTGTCACGTAAATACGTGACGTCACGCGTTTTGACATCATACACCAAAAAATTAATCACATCTCTTTACAGCAACAAACTACATCTCTATTCGCCTTTCAACCTTTCCTCTAATTTCTCCAGAAATATAATCCCATCCTTCGATACAAGCTTTCCGGTGTTCCTCTGCACAAGTGTTTCGAATTCATCGATCAATCCTGCTAATTGCGAATTGTTAAACGCATCCTCAAGCTTCATCCGCAAAAGCAACATTTGGTTACTTCGCGGTGTCCGTTGAACCTGAGCAGCCTCTAATGCCTTGGTTTGTGATCGCGTACGGGATGGTCGAGAGCCCTTCGAGTTGATTATGAATACTGAAGGATCTTCTAGTTGCTTTTTTAGAGTATCTAGGAATGCAAAACCGTCGGCCGTCATCGCTCGCGATCGGTTTGCTTGGAGAACATCAATAAATCCGTGGACAGTTTCCCCGAGTGCGGTGTTATCTGCCGCAGCTGATGCTTGCTTTGTGAGGCGTCTCAACTTCACAGACTTCGACCATTGCGGTTGAGGTGGTGTGCTTTCGTCATCACTACTGAGGACAATAACTTTACCTGGCGAGTGGTCAGGTTTCCTCGCGCCAGGGATCTGGTGCTCGTTCAGATCCAAGTTCGCTAGGTCATCAAGAAGGCCAGATACGTCGGTTGGTTTGGCAGGAGGCGGCTGTTCGGTGGGTTTGATAGGAGGCGGCTGTTCGGCGGGTTTGGTGGGTGGGTGTTCGATGGGTTTGGCAGGAGACGGCTGTTCGGTGGGTTTGGCAGGGGGCGGATGTACACCTGGATGCGGGGCATGAGGGGCATCCTCCTGCGTATCAGCAATTTTACCCGACAATGAATTGGAAACCTGAAGAGGTTGAGTGAATGGGAACCTTATGAATGGAGGTAAAGGGAACAGACCTTCCGCCTTTCAATGCGTGGTGGCCAGTATAGATCCTCATCCACAGTGCCGCTGTTATGCCACCCATGATCTCGCGCAAGTTTTGCAAAGTTTTCGCGCCACAGTTCATAGTCTGGGCGTTCGAAAAACTTCAATGAGCGACAGTATCGCAAGAAGTCCTCGAATTCTTGAGGTAATCCGCGACAAATTTCATCGGGTTTCGCTCGCTGCTTTGCTCGAATAAGCCTGTCCTGCTGCGCTTCAGTCTTCGGAACACCGTTTCTCGTCCATGGAAGTCCATTAGGCGTGAGGAGGTGGATTAGCATTAGAGCTAAAGCTTCTAAATCATCTCTACGGGATGGAACTTGCGATGAGAGGGGAGTTGAGTAAACATCGCAACGTGATACGTATGAATGCTTACCTTTCCCGCGACAGTGAACATTAACGCTTGTAAACCAATAATTCCCAATGAAGTCCCTTTTGGCCTTACTGTCAGGGATGTGTCGTCGAGTTGTTGGGTCGATGTATCGTTTAGAGAAACCAAAATCAATCATGTATATGAGGCGTTCATTGGGAGGAAGACCTATGACGCAGTTGCCAAGCTGAATGTCGCGATGGAGGATGTCTCTGGAATGCATGAATTCGAGCCTTTCTATCTGTTTTTGACACTAATCAATGTTGGAATTTAACACAAATAGGCAGGTAGTTACCACTTGCATTGCAATGCATATAACCGAGCGTAAGTCCATCACCTTTTTGCCCGTTTTGCGGTAAAGATTGTCCAAACTGGGACCAAGCAAATCGAGTACGAGATAATCGTGCTTGCCTTGCACACCGGAGGCCCACATGGTAGGCATACCTTTGCCACCTTGAAGGGAGGGGTATAAAGCGCGTTCGTATCGGTTCGTCGGACATGAATGGTCCACTGACTGAATCTTGATTGCGGCCGACTGGTGGGTAAACGGATTCACGGCACGGTAGATGGAACCTGAAGCATGAGTACTAATCAGTTCAGTAGTTGGTAAAGCACGAGTAATTTCGCACCAGAGAACCCAGAGCCTAGGCAGTCACATAGCACCCAATTACCGATTTGTGGAGGTATGGAGTCTGGCGCCATGAGGGAAATGATGGCTGCGATCGTGAAGACAACCGCTCCGTTCGCCTAAGGAGGATGCAGGATATAAGCAAAATGCAGTTTGGCTGAAATTGCGCGTCCTGCGCATGCGATGGGGGCCAGTGCGGTGGGGGTGTTCACACTGCATGCGGGACCGACATTTCTCATTGAGAAATGTGTGAGAAAGCTGTTACGTTTTCTCACCATGTTTAGACGAGGTAAATGATTAAGGTTTATTGCTGAGAAAGGTTAGAAAATAAACAATAAGAAATGTCGAAGTAATTGTTTAAAAATTGGCCGTAACAATTGTTGAACAATAGCACGACATTTACCATTAAGAAAAGAGTGAAAAAAAGGTTAACTTATTGTACACATTTCTACATGTGGAATTTTTGCAAAAACATTGATATTTGGTCCTGGGAAATGTTTAACCTTCCTCAGGACATTAGGCACAAGAAAGCGCTGAGAAATGTTTGCCTTTTCGTAACGCGAAATGTTTGCCTTTTTTCAATGCGAAATGTTTGCCCTTTCTCAACGCGAAATGTTTGACTTTTCTCAACGCAAAGTGTTTTCCAATTCTCCACAACAAATATTCTACTGG
>ML170171.1:0-10723 GCA_004355085.1 Rickenella mellea | reverse complement strand
GAAGATGATGATGTGGGCTCGAAGGGTGAAGATGACAAAATGGACGGTGGTCGAGGTTGCGGAAGCGAAGATGAGGTGGTCGAGGCAGGCGGTAGAGCCGATGCTGTAACTATATTTTATTACCTCCCGGGTATACCCCAGGGCTATATTGCAATACCCCCCCGGGTAGGAATATATTTATAGACAGGCCATTTTCGTGGTTCTCGCGGCTTTTCGGCACCTTTGCTCACCTGTCGGACCTTGAATTTAACTCGCAGGCGCCGCGCGGCGCTACTACGGGCTGTACTATTCATACCATTCGGCTATTTTTACATTATTCGGCGCTTTTCGGGGATTCAGCTATTGTTAGGCCTGATTATTCATCATTGTGCCTATGATCTATGAATAGCCTGTACCCACGCCGTTTCCCCTTACATCCACGTTTGGAACGCTAGAGTAATAATGACCTTCAATTACGATATCTAGGGACATGAGTGCGACCAGAAATGACACCAGGAGTGGGGGATGTTTGAAAAGTAACGAAATATGGGGTGAACGGGACTTAAGGGGTTGTTGAAGCCTTCCCGAGAAAGGACCTGCGTATATTGGATGCAAAATTTAATGCGGAAAACCCTAAAAAATCGATTGGGTGTGGTGGGACCAGTCGCGTTCGATGATGCTTGCACGCACACTACCGGCATTTCCTATTTCTCAAGCGTCAGCACAATTGAAAAAGAAATATAGAAGAATTCCGACGTACCTTTTTTTCGTTACCTTTGCCGGGCGATCTGCATCCAGCAGGGGCCGTTTCCCACTCTTAGCCTCCTTCGAGAGACCATGCATTGCCCATTCTACGTCGAACACCGCACCCTCCCAGTCCGGCGTCGCATCCTCTCCCAGTTCCTTTCTCCACCACACGAGCGTTGCCAGGACGCTCAGAAGTCCATTCCTACCTGGCTTCCTAAGAGCTTCCCATGACCCTTCACCAGCGATGCACGGGCGCCCATCACTGGAAAACGTACGCCAGGCGGGTTGGAGTGCTGCCCACCACAACCACCACCCCTTCGCAAAAGACGCGATGTTTCCGATGTCCGGGGTTCCTTTGCGGCCCCTGCTAACCCAGTATTCGATCTGGCTGGGGCGATGAGTTGTTCCGAGACCGGTAACCTTAAAGGTACCATCAGTAAATAATATTCGACACCTTTGAAGACTACTTACGGGTGAGATAAAACCGTAGGACTCTTCCAATTGTAGCCACAGACGGACCAATCGCCTCCACAACTCGCCGAATTCATCCTTCAAGAGATATGCAGTGGAATCGACTATCCACGTCGGGGCGTGCGCCTTCAAAACCACTGGTTCCGCCGGTTGCTGCTGCGCGGTCGTCGATGCCACTCGCGTGAGAGGTGGAACGGATGGAGTTGCGCTGGTGGGTTCCACCTGTTGCTGCTGCGCAGTCGTCGATGCCGCTTGCATGAGAGGTGGAACGGATGGAGTTGCGCTAGTGGGTTCCGCCTGTTGCTGCTTCGCAGTCGTCGATGCCGCTTGCATGAGAGGTGGAACGGATGGAGTTGCGCTGGTGGGTTCCGCCTGTTGCTGCTGCGCAGTCGTCGATGCCGCTCGCGTGAGAGGTGGAGCAGATGGAGTTGCGCTGGATGACGGGGACGTTTCACGCGGAGGTGATACCGCTGCGCTTGCGTTTTCGCCGGGTGTTAAGTTTGAAGAAGCACGAGCTGTATCATCTTGAGCGGAAATGACGCGCGCAGAGGCTGCCAAAGATCCGAATTGTCCCGTGGAAGGGTTAGATGAACTAGCACGGGTCGATCGTCCACTCGATCCTGAGAGAGCTGACACCGCCTGTGGGATTCGCAACTCGCCAAGCAATACGGCATTGTTAGCCTTGTTAGATTCACGCTCTAATTCGTAAGGCGCAAGTCGCTTGAGACGCGCCAACTCCTCTTTCCTTCGGCGAGCATTCGGGATGGCAGCGACTGCGTTACGCAATGCGGTGAATTCTTTCGGGATGAAGACAAGTTCATCATCGCATAATGCGGTTGTGTGCGTGGGTTCTGGAGTGGGAGGAGGCGATTCTCTGGCGTCCGATGGAACAGAATTGTTTGGTGCGTAATCGTCGTCGTCTAGCCCACCCCGTCCGTTCGATTCATCGCCCGAATCGCTTTCGGACAGAACGGTTTGCGAACGGCGCACTTTGCGAGTGCGAAGGCGTTGGGTAATGAGTCTGGCATCACTGGGAGGTTGCTCAGATGCAGGAAATTGATCTGCCAGAGGTTGTGGGAGAGGTGCTGGGGGACATTGCTCGTCTACGCGTGAATCGATATCGATGGCCTGGATGTGATCGGGGTTTGCCGGTGCGTGAGATGAGCTCCCGCCCAGAGGAGATTCTGTGATTCTATCCATCAGCAAGAAAGGCATCGCAACTTCTCATTGCAACGTACCAGTACATTCACAAAGAAATTTCATTAGATGCTGCATGACGTTTCGTGTGAAACCGTTGGGATCCCATTCAACCCAATCGCGCGGATTTGGGCCAATGGTTGTACCGGAATTGATGCTAGACAGTTGCGAAAAGGTTGAGAGGAGAATAATCAACGAATGCAATCACAACAACTTACGTGAGAAGATAAAAATCCCCTTCCGGACTAGAAGGTGTATCGCCGAGCAACAAGGAAGCGTTTTTCACACCAGTCATCCTTCGGATGAGGTCTAAGAGAGGTTTCACGACCAAAGAGACACGCTCGCGAGCACTGCAAAGCCGTCAATGAAACAGAAATCACAATGATAAATAAAGACTTACTACGTTTGGTCATCAGCTGATGGTTCTTGATCCCTTGATAAGGTCGGTGTGCACGCATCCAACGCTTTCTTGTGTTCCTCCTCCAATGACTCCCGCAGTTCATCTTTAAAGACGTCAGACATGTCCTGGAGCTGACGTCGTGCTATTTCTCCTCGCTCAACAAATGCTTCCTGAGTAGCAAGTTCCGTTGGGAATTTGTCCTTCAACTCTTTCTCTACCTCCTCACGATGGACCTTCAAGTAATACTGCCATAAAGCAGGTCTCCTGGGAGGTTGACCCGGATTCTGGAGTCCCATCAATGCCGCTGTCCACGGATTCTTCTGCTCGCGCGTTGCCACACTATGACGATATCGAAACCAAGCCTTCACTCTCTGGAGAGAAGATGTCAGTTGATTGTCGGCACTTGGATACACTGAATGTACTGACATTTAACATCTTCTGCTTTTTAGTTTGGTATTTCTTTTTGGAAGTCGCCTTCTTTTCCGAGTCGTCATCTTCTTCGTCTGAGTTGGCATCTGGATTCACTTGATCGTCTTGCGCTACGTCCCCGACGTCGGTGTCTGAAAGCTCTTCCTCGGTCTCTGGAAAACGAGTCCACCATTCAACCATGAAGTCGGTCCAGAAAGTTGCCGTCTTCGAATCCTCAGACGCTATCTTGTATTCTGGTAGCTTGCTGACCAAAAATTCGAGCGGAGGCCCTTTGAACGCTGATTTCCTTCCGGGTTTCATACGAGGCTGGCCTGGGGCCTTCTTCTTTTTGCCGCCCATGTTGGAGGACAAAGGATAGTACGGTGCGTTTGGCCGCGACAACGTAAGCGAGCTGTGATTTATTATTGACCGAGTGTTTGGGACACCGTCAGGCTGATGGGTAGCGTGGAAAGTTTAACCGCACCAGCCCAAGCGAACATCGATTTATTATTCGTCGTGAAGTCGCCGTCGTTCTCAATACATCGGCCAAACGGAGTTTTAATTCACCCTTCAAAACTGACGGCTCAGCCTGCCTTAAACTCTCTCCTTAGGTTGCTCTGAACCACCATCATCGCACCATGCACTCCCCCGTCAAATCCACCGCTGTCCAGCCCTTCGCAGCCATCTCCCTCCCGCCCACTCTGGGCAAAGCCCCTCCAGCCAATAAAACCGGCAAATACAATGTCTATGTTGTGTTTTCTGGGTTTCAGATCGGTTTCGTCTACGACGCGTAAGCCTGTCCTGCGCTCACACATCATGCTCGCCTCGAACTAATTCACAATGCCTTTTTAGGGATCTCGCAAGGTCCTTTACCGAACACTACGATGGTGCTCAATCGAAGGGATACAAGACACTCCAAGCCGCCCATCAGGCGTGGAACGAGCACTTCGCGAGAGAGCCGAAGATCCCCACCATCCTTCACTATCACGCGGCTGACATGGGGCCATCCAGTCACCCCCCCGAGTGGGTGACCAACGGCACTGCGACGGCGCCACTCGCCTATGTCATCGCCAAGAACCCGCGCGCTGGTATCGTCGAAGGAACCACCGACGCCAACACCAACACCAACGCCAACGCCAACGCCACTACCGATGTCAAAGCTGACGTCGTGAAAGATAACGACGCATCTACTGCGCCGCCTCCGCCGCCCCCGTCCCCAACGTTGGAAGGACCGGTAGGACCCGTTAACGACCCTGCCGATGCTGTGCGCCCACAATACGCCGTCATTCGCGGGGCGCACCCGGGTGTCTACACAAAGTAGTAAGTATTCATGTGCGACCCGCAACTTCACTTCTCACTCTCGTCAACAGTTGGAAGGCTATCCAAGCGCTCGGTGCTGACCCTGATGCGGTAGTCCACGTTCTCCGCAACGAAGAGGTGGCAAATAGGTTCTGGTTGTCGGAGTTTAAACAGGGCAATGTCTACGTTAATGAGTACTGATGGTAGCCGCACGTCTTAGCCAGCGTAGTTAGCATTCTCGCGTGTCCCAAAATATAGTTAGCCAGTCGTGTTTCCGAAAATATAGTTAGCCACCCGTGCTTCTGAAAATGTGTGTTGTGGGAAGAAAGTATATTTGAATTGGCTCAGTGACATTCACAATTTACAGCAGTCCTGACATCGAAAAATGTCACTAGCAAGCAAGTCCTGTCGTGCTGAACATGGTTTGTGGGATGCCAGGAGACTGAGTTGACTTTAGTAACAGGTGGGCGAAAAAAGCGCGAAATGCTTTGGGAAACGTAAACGACACGTCGAGTTTCGAGTCAGATCATTTTGAGTGGTTCTGAACCATGTCGCTCGCCGCTCACGTTCTGCTGTGTATCACCGAGCGTATCAGCATGTACTTGAACACAATGAGACCCGAGAGACCTTCGAGCAATGAGGAGACGATGAACGGCCAAGTGAGAAATTGCGGAAGTCTTAGTTGAGCGGTAAATAATACTGATAACCCTGACACAGTTTGCCATCGAAACAAGACAAAAGAACTACTCTCCTCGAATCGCAGTGGCTAGCAGCTGGTTATTAATGGTGTGTACCGCAATTTCACTCCTTCACCTGCTTGAGGCTGGTGGGCGAAGTGCAGGGATGGAATGCAGTCAGAGTTACCTAGTCCGTCCTTCAAGTTTCCGGTTAGCCACTTCTCAATTTTGCCTTCAACGTTAACCTTCCTTACAACCTGATACTGACGCTCTATCCCATCAACTCTCATTAGGACAAGAACAATTCATTTGGTCGCAAGTTATTCGTCTGGCTTGAACAGAGTATGGTTCCAGTGAATGGAGATCGGCAGTGTGGTTGTATGCACTTGGGTCTCGCAGCGCCATCTTCACGACTTGTGGCAACTTCAACGGTTCATCTTTACAAACAGCATGTGAAAAACAGAGTCCCAGAGACTGTATTCACCGATTGATGACCGCCTAAGATGTTCCGCTCTCGACCTCAGAGAGGTATGAAATTGGATATCCGCTGCGAATCTCCCGAGTCATTGTGTAGGTTGTTACTTCGGGCCGCTCATGTTTACTCGTACGTCGTCGACTCTCGTTCGTTCTATTTAATAGCATCTCACAAAATTGACATGTTCATAGTGCGGTCTGCAGCATCAAATCCTTCACCATCGCGACTCTATTCCGAAGTGATGAACCTTCTTGTTATCTCTTGAGAATCCTCACTCTCGTTATGCTTTTAAGAATTCTATTTTAAACTGCACAAACTCGGGCTATTGGAAGTCGCAAAAAGGAACTTTGCAGATCATATCATTTCCTTGAGAACCGATTTCAGATTCTCGAGCTTCAAGAGTACATCCAGAGGCAGTGTCCTCTCCCTATCCTTCTCCCTCTTCACTCCCGCAGTCCCCACCCCCGAATCTTCCCCTCATTGTCTCTCTGTCACCCGCTTCAAATGTTTTATCTACATCATTATCGTCTGGGTTTCATTGCAACTTAAGCATCTGCAGGTGGTTGCGCCACAATAAACTAGTCACGTGATGCATATCGATTGTTCCTTGCAACGTGTTGTGTTGTTGTGGAAATACCCTCATTGTCATGGACTGCCTCCTCCTTCTTCTGACCTACGATGGCTCCGGCTGGATCTGTGAAGCGCAAGAAGGACCAGGAATCTGCTCGGCACACGCACATTTTTCGTCTCAACGTTCACGATATCGGAGATAATCCTCCCAGTGCTGCTGTTATCGATCGCCCTTCTGCAGATGGTCGTAGGATCCACAAGTCAAGCCACGCGGTTCCCAATGAACCTGCGGAGACAACACCTGTTGATAACTTGCCACAGGAAGCAACTACTGGTGCGATGTTGCAGGAGAATCTAGACTGGGAAATGGAGGATTTCAATAATGGCGATTTTGATGGAGACTTGGACGGGGACGAAGTCCTTGTAGTTGAGAAGCCGAAACGATATGCATCTTCTGTGAGTATACAATCTCTAACTACTTTTTTTTCTAACCTTTCCTTGTAGGACGACCCCATGCGTGAATGGGTCCCTTTACGCGACGAATACCTACAAGAGCTGCTGCGTCTTGAAGGTGGAGGAGATTGTAGTCTCTTTAAGTGTTCCAAATGCAGCTGCAGGCTGACAATACCTGGCGCGTCACCTTTTCGTTGCGACGACTGTTTCAATGGCGTTGTGACATGCTCTGGGTGCTGTCTGAAAGCCCACGAGCAATTACCTCTCCACCGAATCAAGGTATATATAAATCAAATTCAAAACCTCCTCGGGCTGAACTGCGTGTTTAGAAATGGAATGGGAATTTTTTCGAATCCTCGAGTCTCCGCGAAATTGGACTATGGGTACAACTTGGCCATCCACCTGGCGAAACGTGCATAAGCCCCGTACCATCCCTCCCGGGATTTACCGTGGTCCACACCAATGGTATTCATCATGTCGCCGTCAATTTCTGCGGGTGTCCAACTACGTCGGCTGTCACCAAACGGCAGCAACTCATGCGAAAGCAATGGTTCCCGGCCAGCCAGGAATTACCCAAAACGTGCTGCACCTTCCGCGTGCTGGAAGTGTTCCATATCATGTGTCTCCAATCCAAGATGTCTGCGTATGATTTCTACCACGCGCTCGCTAAGTTGACCGACATTTCTGGCGTTGGTGACCTGAAGGTGATATGATTGGCATCTGTATTCATCACATGCTGACTATTTCGACAGGACAGATACAAAATCTTCCTCAGGCTCAGTCGTCAGTGGATTCATCTCAACCTGTTGAAGCGAGGTGGTCGCGGCCACGATGCTACCGGTGTTTCAGGTACATCTCCCGGCGAACTTGCAACACTTTGTCCAGCATGCCCGCAGCCAGGTTTGAACGTGCCTGAGACTTGGCTGAGTGTACCTGCGGAGCAGAGGTAGTGTGCTTGACGTGCGAAGAATCGCCATTGTCGATATAACTTGTTCTTTCAGATTCCTGTGTACTCAAATCGTAACAATAGATGCTTGTTTTCGTCTCAAGCGCCGCAATGTGTCGTCTCGTACGAAGGACCCTGGCCTGGGTACAGGGTGGGCATATTTTGTTGAAGATGAACCTTACCGTGAATATCTTCTTAATTGCACCGATCAGCAAGAGGTAGAACTTTCTGTTTCCATGTGATTAAAAGAGGATGACGACATTCCACTAGATGAGCACCTGCACTGGCCTCGCCGCCCTCGATCATGCAAATACCAAGTTCAGCGGGGGACTCGAGTGTACTGGAGTTGGCGCGGTTCAATGCCGCCATGAAATGCAGCTTCCAACCGGCGTAGGGGATCTGCAAAAGGGGGAACGGTGAGAACGATCTCACGCTCCATTATCGCAACGTGCTGATTGATTGCAAAGCTACGCAAACATTGACTACATATTTGCTTCCGCGATGAGGCGCTACAGGGCTGGGCCAAAGGTCATTTCATACGACATTGCTTGCCAATGGTCGCGAAACCTCGCTCAACGCTTCCGAAACCTTCCCGACCACCTTTTCTTTGAGGTTACAATTGACGGCATTCGCTATGCCATCCCTAAGTTCCATATTTTGGCTCATCTCATCAAGTGTCAACTCGTGTACTCCTTGAACCTCATGCGCGGAGTTGGGCGAACAGATGGTGAGAACATCGAGCGCGGCTGGTCGAAGATTGAAGGCGCGGCTGGGAATACCAAAGAAATGGGGCCAGGTAGTCGTCACGATGCTCTTGACGACCACTGGGGCTTCGCAAACTTCATCACTTACATCGGGTTCGGTAGGTTCTTTACACTCTCCCATTGCGTTGACATCGTTAACATGTCTGCAACAGGCAAGACACTTCGCCGTAAACTCATCACTGCAATCGGTGAACGGAGCGAGCAACGCGACTCTTTTGACGACTTTACAAGCCGACAACTGCCTGACGATGTGGCGCAATGGACATCCATGATCGATGAGTGGGACAAGAATCCATCGGCGCCAAATCCTTACGAGGCCGCATCCACTGGTAAGCATATTTGCTTTAACTCAATCTTTCAATGCTGATACGTTGACTCAGGTTTAACGGAAGCCGCCGCTAGGCTTCATGTCACAACCGCGGAATCACAGCGGATCGCGGCGAACAAGATAACAACTCGCAACGTGACTGCGAGCGTCTTTTTGATTGAAGGGCTCGCGATTGAGGAGCAGCAGTACGTACACCAACACTAACTGTTTGTATTCGCATGAACGCCACTTTCAGAGCCCAGTTGCGGATTGATGTCAAACAGAAGGTTATGACCGACAGCCAAGGACTCTCAATTGTTGACAGGAAGACCGCGCTCACGAAGCGAATAGCCCGGTTCCGTCAAATCCAACCCCAGCACATGATCTATCCGGCTGACGACGATACCGAGACCTCCATTGAAGACGTCGAGCTTGGTTTACCGTCGTCCATTCCGAATGAACGCCGCGGCGGGTGTTGCTCAGCTGAGCTCATCAGCATGGAGGACAAGCTTCGCGAGGGGCAATGTTACGAGGCTCTCGACAAGTTACGACATCACCTCCATCTTAGGACCGGCCTCATCAATTACAGGTCTCGCAATGTCCGTCACCAAGCTCCGTCAACGCGCGCGCGCGGATTCGTGGACCGTAACGAGGCGAGAGTTGATTTCTTCGTGCAGAAATATCGCCGTGCTCGACAAGCAAGGATTAGTCTTATTGGACCCGGTTCCTGGGAACGAGAATTAAAAGTTCTTCGTACGCAGGATGTTCGAACGATGGCAGCGAAGGAAGGAGAAGACGTTGCAATTGGGAACAGTCTAGGCGAGGGGAGGCGTGATGTATCATGGCTATGGAAGGCGCCGGGAGCTGACGACGATACTATCGGTATGAATGACGGTGAGCTCTTTCCATGCTTTATGTCTCTACACGTACTAACGGTTATGTCGCAGCTCTGCGCGTAGAGTGGTGTAAGGCTCGAGCACGCCTAGATCGGTGGACAGAGGAGGTGGACATCCTGCGGGAGGAAATGCGGCGAGTCGAGGCATATCTGCAGTATCGCGCGAAGTGGTGGAGCAGTCTTGCATTGACCTGCGTACACCTGACCTCTACCGACGCCGTAGTCTATTCTGGCGCCGTAGCGTATGCCCACAAACAAGCAGGACTTCAGGCGGCTCTCTGCACGCACTTCTGCAGACTGTGGCGCAAATTGCGAGATCCTGCGAACGACGAGTTGATTGTTGCGACGCTGCGCAAACGGGGAAAGCGGGCGAACTTCTACTTGGGGATGGAGCTCGAACGGCAAAAATTTGATGTAGAGCAGAATGGCAGCAATAGCGGCGATGACGACAACAGCGGCCACGCACAGGATCCGGACGATATAGACATAGACATTTAGTGTAGTTCGCGGCATGTATTTTTTGTTTGAAATTCCAACCAACGTTTTTTACGCTAAGTACCTGAACGTCACAGGTGGTATAAAAGGACTAAGTATGTGCAGATGTATATGTGCTCTGTGGCTCAGTTAGTTCAGCATTGCTTATATAGATGATGTGGCGCCCGTAGTTGTTGGTTCGAATCTTCATTTTGCCATGGTATTTCCGATTACAAATCTGAGTGTTCCTAATTAGCTTGTGCCGAACCGCCGGGAAGGGTCCAAATATAAATATAGGCGAGTACTAACAATAGCAGAGTGCCCGAAAAGCGCCGAACAATGTAAAAATAGGCGAGTGGTAAGAATAGTACAGCCCAAAAAAGCGCCGCGCGGCGGCAGAGGTCCCTGCAAGTGAAATTCAAAGTCCGAAAGGTGAGCAAAGGTGCCGAAAAGCCGCGAGAACCACGAAAATGGCCTGTCTATAAATATATTTCTACCCGGGGGGGTATTGCAATATAGCCCTGGGGTATACCCGGGAGGTAATAAAATAGGGGTACAGCATGGGGTGGGCGGTAGTCCACGTGAAGAGAGCGGCAACAACGATGCAGGTCCTGGGACACGCGGTTGTGACGGTGAAGATGAGGAGATGGACGAGGCGATC
>ML170170.1:630144-653296 GCA_004355085.1 Rickenella mellea | reverse complement strand
ACTTATGAACACAGGAATATTAATATAACAGTACTTTCACAGTCATGATTATAATACGAGTATTCCATTTCCAATGCATAGAAATAATACTACTTCTCTGCATGCCAGAATAATAAAACCATAGTGGAAATTTCATTGACCATCAATTTGCCTCTCACTAGACCATCATTATACAATCTTCGAACACTGGTCACTTATACATCACACAAATGCACCCTACACTGGGATAATAAAATGGATCTAGCGACCACGACTGGTTAGCCGGTAGGAGCTCTAATGGCGGAGCTTGAACTTTACTTGGATAGTTGTCGTGTTTTCGTCAGTTTTTCCTATCGTTTGCTGAACACATCGTTGGGTCGCCCAAGCTTTCATGACACCATTTAATAAACGAAACTAAACTGGTCCATTTTTATCTCGTGGAATCACTACCGCATGCAATTATGAAGAGCCAGTTGAGGCTGGAGAATTGGAGACCGAATTCGTGATGGAAGCAAGTAAACTAGCTATGATGTAGCAAAGGCTCAAAAACAATGCTCCAGAGAATTATCCAACCTGAAGACCTTGCGACGACGCATTGGCATGCACGAAGCATAACGATCCAGCACGGGGAAAATCTGGGCAAGCTAAACCGGACGATGGGACCTAACAGTTCAGTGGAGGAGACTTTGAGATTAAAGCGGGCGGGTGATCAATTTTCAGACCCCAGAAAGACGTATGATCGTGATACTGGAAGCACGGAAACCGTCCTCTCTCCCTTCTCGAGGTCTAGTAATTCTTCCATCTTTAAGTCAGCCCGTTAGAAGTAAGTATCACGAATGGGATGTGGCCGGAGACGAACGATGTGCCAAAACCCCATTTATACGCGATAATGAAATAGACAAGATAGTTGTCTGAGAGAAGAAAGCGAGAATGATTCAAAACAATGAAATTAGTGAGTCGAAAAAATCAAAACTAGAACTCAACTTCTAAATCACCGATCTCGAATATCCAAGGCGACGATCTTTGAGTCGGTCATCCCAAAACTCGCATCTTTGAAAGAGCAATATTGTGAAATGAGTAACCGTGATAATCACAACGGATGTGCAGACCAGCCGAAGTAGAAGTGAACCTCGTATGAATTCGAAACGGAATTTTGGTACACGGCCAAAAATTCTGGATAACAGTCCGAGTCAACGACGAGGAAGTAAAACAAGGGCCAAAAAACGTGATGTGTCGTGGTGAACTCTACTTGACATGGGCTGACTCGGGTTGAAGTGTCGAGGGAGTGGCGAGAGTATACGTCAATTGAAGACGAAACAACGATATGCATTGTCAAAAAGAGGACAGAATCATGGTATGTAACGAGAAATTCTCGTACACCAAAAAAAGAATCAGAAATAAACAGAAGAGCGACGAAGAATCATCCCACATCGAGCCAATGGGCGTCCTGCCAAATCCGCGAATGCCTCATATTGGCATCCATTCGAACAACGTCCTTCGTTTTGCGTCAAAACAACATCACTAGTTGTGATCATTGAGGCATGTCCCCGATAACAGAGTGTGCAAGGAGAAATGGATTTACAGGACCGCACAATTTGGCAGGGCGTTCGCGGGATCAATGAGACGAGTCATCGGATCACAGAGAAGGCTGCGAAGGAACGATGCCAGAGGCGAGGATTGAGCTAAAGCTCATGAAGAAGGAAATAGACTCACCAGTAAATCATTGAGAAGCATTAGTTAGGAGGCGTTGGGGAAAGATTTTTGAGACGAAAGACTCGTAGCTCAAGGTGTTTCAGGAAAGGGATATCGTTAGTACGAGCAGATAATTCGTCGTAAACCTTCCTAGCACACAAGAACAAGTTGGCTTCCACGGTGCCAACTCGAATTGCACCTCGTGAGACCAACGTCTTTGAAGAGTGAGAGTCCGAGTGGCTGATCAGCAATATTGTTCTTTATCTGAAAGGTACTCAGGGAGGCGCACGTTAGGTTCTCCTAATGGTGAGGCGACGATTTGAACGTGTGAGGGAACTAAGGGTTCCAATGGAAAGCTGGGTAGATCAACATGCCAAGGAACCAATCGTTACTCTCAGAGAACTAGGAAACTCTAGAATTCTCATCGCTCCATGTTTCCAGCGCGAAGAACGACGCGGTGTATCCGGAGTATAAGGACACTAGAATGCGACGTTGCATCCATGAATGATGAAGATAGGCCTCAGAAGCGAAGCAGGAGGCACAAATGAATAAAGTGACCCATATGCGCACCGATGATCCATGGTACAGTATCGCATGACACCATTCAAGGACGTGTATTGGCCTCCATCCCGTTCATTCGTTGCTGCCGCTTAGGAAAATGCGATGGCCACGAGCGGACTGGAAGATGACGGGAACCGCGGTCCTTGGAAGGCAAATACGGACACTGGCATACAAGGTCAACACGTTTGGTGAGATGAAACAATCCAAGAGCGTCCTTGAGTTCGTAGATGTCCATCGCTCACGAAGGAGCGGTCTGATACGATCCATGTCCTTTCTCCCACATCCACGTCGCTGGAGTGGTGCATCGGACGGAAAAGGCGGATGGCGATCCATTCCTTGGCGGCTTGGGGGACACCATTGAGCAGAGTGAGGACAGAGGAGTTTGCGAAAGAAGCGCTGATCAAGGAAGGGAAAGTCCCAGATTTCGTATCCGCCGTTCACGCCGTGTCTCTCCTGTCGGGAAACCGTGGTGGGATGGAAGTTCCGTATATCCTTTCCTTGAGCGGTACGTCCTCAGCAGAGCGTAATACCCAAATATTGCGGTGACGAATAAGGGAGCGGATGGTGAACGCAAAGGACTTGAGTGATTCAAAATATACCCGCTGCGAACATGTCAAGAATCAGATCGATGTGTCAAACGGCACTGCATCAGCGACGAAATATGGTCATGTGCCTGGGTAGATGAATGCGGATATGTGAAAGACCATGGCCCCGTCACGATAAATACCGTCAAGTGAAAGGTCGGAGAACTTGTGGTCTGAGGCGCTGACAAAGTAGGTTCGGACGTTTCAAGAGTCACGTAATGGGCTGCAGAGGCAGTGCAGAGGTCCAGAGCGGGACAGTTCAACCGGTTAGTCTGAGAGAGGAACGACGGAAGGCATGCGAGTGGCCGCAGATGGGAGAGGAACACAGAGTCCAGGTGTAATATCTAGTAGAAGATGTAATGTTTGGTCGTGCTTCAATATGTCAATAAAGAATTTTGAGGCGACCAGGCGACCAGTCAAGTAATAGCTGCGAGAAAGATATTCCGAGCGGTGCGAACTTCGAATCACTTCAGAGGCGGAATTCAGTCGATGAGGTATTGGGAGGAGGAGGGATGGAGGCAAGTCAAGTATGATTTTCACGTCGACTTTATGGGGAATTCCACAGTCCGGAGTTTGCACGTGTTGGCTGACGATCATCCCTTCATCGAAGGAATTCAACGGCCCCGATTAATGAATGAATTATATGTGCCTATCACGACGTTCCGAACAGAAGACAGCAGGGAGGCTAAGGAGTAGATGTGAAGAGTGGAAGGCCGAGGGATCCACGGGATTCGGGTTTGATGAGAGCAAAACCTTAAATGCGAACCTCAGACCGCAACGGAAGGCTTTCCAACGAAGATCCATGTCACGCCCACGTGTAGAAGACGAGCATCTAAACAAGACCGAGGCTTACCGTCCGAAGCCGGAAAACGGCTTAATGTCACCGTGATGCATCCAATTTCTAGAGCCACAATCTTCACGACGCTGAATCGAGTAGTCAGAGGAAACCCAATTTAACCAGGTTCTGTATTAGTGAAGGTCGAGGTCACATTGAGAACCGCATTCGGGGCGACTAGCACCATGACGGAAGACAGTAGGTCTTCAAGCTCCGGGGAGAGACTTAGACGAGAATAGATAGTTCATGCCAGCCCTAATGCATTGCGAAGGACAACTTTGCATGGGACGTACTGGACATTTTTCAGAGACTCCTGCCAGTCCAACTCAGGTGCGAAGCATGTTGAGAGAGAACGGAGGGTCTTAAACTTCCATAGGAATTGCGAGTTACAGCACCCTGACAACGACGCGGACAATCAGTGCACACGATGGTTTGTATCTGACTTTGTGCACGAGTTCAATCTTGTCAGACGACGATAAATAAAGCAGTGGTATCCGCCATCCAGGCGAATAGCACGATTATATTTGCATCAAGCCTGTGATAGAGTAACCGGTCCCCCAGGGACTTGAGATAATAAAAATATGCCAGTGCGAGAGTGTGATGTCGCGGACTTCGGGTTGAAAGTTTGTTATAAGATTGGAACCTAGAGCCCACGCAGAGCCTCCAGGGCTCGGTCAATTTGATTCGCTGGGAATGGTCAGATTAACTTGGACATGGCATATTAAAAATGCTTGAGTACATACCCGTGGAGGGGAACATTTCATTCATTGTCCCAAGAGCTGCTCGCACGCGAGGGACATCGCCAGTCTGAGGCATACCTCTATAGCTCCGGCGTCGGGCTGCATCCTGAGCGAAGACATTCGTCGCTAGTGACCATATTCCCTATTCGAAAAGTTACCTGTTTAGTCCCCACGCTGATACTTGGATGAATAATGGGGAAACTAACTGATACGATAGGATCCAAGAATATGCCGCCCGAAGCAGCAGCCAGCTCAGCCAACTCAACGATCGAGCGTGCCGATCTTAGAGCCAAGCTGTGAGCCCCTTGGTCCGATCTCGCTGCAGATTCCGTGAGCTGTATAAGAGCGGCGTAGCCGAGTGTGCGTGCAACGATGTGCGCGGGGAGATCTTCCATGGGGAGGGAGGATAGATTCGGGAGAGCGTTAATGTAGAATTCGACGTTGCGAGAAATTGTCCGGAGGTTTGCAACGTCTCGAGGGGAACCTGCGATTTCGAATGAGATGGGAAACAATGTATTATAAAAAAATCGGTATTCACGAGGATCACTCTGTCTCGCCGAATTCGTCGCAAACTGGAATATCGCAGATGTCTGTGCCCGAACAGCCAATGAGGAAACCGTGCTAATAGCGGATTCACTGAAAGACGTTGTTGCCCCAGAGAGAAAACCAATGACCGTGCGACTATATGTGCTATTCACGTTCGATCTCTGCAAGGATAATCGCAATAATTAGTGGCACATTCAATCCAAGCTTGGAGATGCTAAAAATGTTTCTGTACCAATTCGATACCGCTGTCTGATGGCCAAGGTGCGTCAATCTGCATGCCCAAAGTCGCAGGGTCTTCACTTATCACGGGCCGTTCACCCATGATTGCAGACCAACATTGATCCACATTGAACACCGACCAAAAGACATTAGTCCTATCACCCGCGTCGGTGTTGTCTGCAGGTGGGGGGATTGTGAACGTATCAACTTTCCCGACTAAACCTTGACTTCTACCATGACTCCTCGGTTCAACCGCAAGCGCAAAGGGGCTCCGATGCAATCCTGACCCCATCGCGAGAGATGCAGCGGCGCTACTATGATATCTCCCTTCCAAGAACCGACCCGCAACGAAGAAATAGTTCGATAGGAGGACTTCAGCTTGTATAACGTGGATACGATCTTTGGGTTGATTTGATCCTACGGCGTCTTTGACTGCGTCCAGCGCTTTTTGTAAGAAATGATGTTCGAGGGGTAATAGATCTGGGGAGTTGGAGAGTCGGAGAGACCATATGTATATGGAGTTGAGGATGGTGGAGTGCGGGTAGTGCGGGTGGGTGCGGGGAAAGGTTAGAGAGGTCTTAAAACGGGGTATGTCGATGGCAAAACCGAGCTGGGTGGCGTGGGGAAGGAAGAGGTTGATACTGTAGTTTAGGAATAAGCTATGAGGTGGCTAGAAAACCAGAATTGACTCACAGCATGTTTGAAACATCTGGCGGCAAGTCATCAGTTTCAGAGAAAGGGCCCATAGATAGCGATGTATTTTTGAATTCTGTCGAGAAGAATCAGATAAATGACAAGAAAACGGGTTTTGGTAACATACCCAAAGTCCCACTTCGTGCAGCGCTAGATTGTGCATTACTTTCAAGACCTGCAAGAAATTAGCTCGAGCAGACTGAATCCATGAGTGGTTTACCCACCCCCTTGTTCCAGCCCTCGAATCCTAGATTCAAGAATTGCAATAGTTTCTTCAAGCATCTCAGTGCGAGTCGGTTCAGCTTGATCAGTATATTCGCAATCTTCCTCGTAGCCCTTGCGTGAACATTCGCCACACACTGGTCGAACTCCATTGCAAGCCTGGCGGAATAATCTTGATATCGACGAGAGGGAAGAGAAAGGCATCGCTTACAATCTTTCGTCTCCTGCACAAGAGACAAGTGGGTGAAGCGACTCCACGAAATGATCCTGAAATACTCACCGACAACTGATGCACGCCAGTCCTCTTGCAAGACGTCCCAGAGGCATCGCAGATGATGCTTCTGAAGTCTCGGATTTTTGCCATCCCACCTATATACCATGTCGAACGCACGGGTTGAAAGCAACTGTCGTAGATGAAGGTGATCCACCGAGCTCATGCCTGTGCTTTCAAAACAGCCGTGCTGTTCCCGTGGACAATTAGACACGGCCCCTGCCCGAGGAGGGAGCGGGAGTCCTAGGTCAACGCGGCGAAGATCGGTTAGATTTGGGTGTAAACAACCGCTGCACAACGAATGTCCGCCAAGAAATCTGTGTTTCGCATCAAGGCGCGCTTTGCGCTTTAAGATTGTTGCGAAACTCAGGAAAACGGACAAACGCATCTTGATAACCGGCCAGTTTTACACATTGGCAAAGCCACCAAGACTGGCTGTCGCCGGAGTTCGTTCATTTTGGTCGGTACAACAATGTTTTGAGAGATCCGCTTAAGGACTTCGAGGCGGTTGGTCAATTTGGCCTGCTGTTGTTACAGAGCTTCAAAAAAACGTGAGCGGCATATGACGTAATGTGTTGGGTGCAGGGCCGGGCCGAGGTAGCCGCTCAACTTTTTCGCTTTGACGCGAATCGTTGGAAGTCCGGTCAAGATTTATTTCTGTGATATAAAATCCGGTGACATTGCCACTCCAACAATACTTTTTAGGTTAAGTCGATCGGCGAGACAGCCTGATTTTGAGTCACAATTAGGCTATTTTATTTTGGGGCGATTACTATGATTGAAAATCAAAGACACTGTGGAAGACTACACGTCTGGAGAATGCCCCGGTCCATTTTATGATACAGGAACTTGCGTGGAAGACACGTGCCGAGCTGATAACGCTCAAGAGAAAAGTAGAAGAAAATCTTACACGTTTTGCGTGCCTCGACAACTTGAAACGGATGTAAAGCACATAATCATCGGAAGGTTGGTGATTTGTGCGCGTTCATTGAGTGGTTATCGTCACAGCGCCTAGCAACGCTGGTTGGTCTCCATGACGAATGTGTGTTTGATGATCCCGGCCATCGACGGCTATGTTCGCATTTTGCCGAGCATCGACCGTGAAAAAAAATTGGAACAGCCATATAATGAAACGCAAACAAAGACAACGAAGACCAGTTTTGGTAGATGGAGAATGCATTTACCACCACGTTCATCCCATTTTAATTGGAAACAATTCCAATTTGACATGTGCCGTTGCAGGAGAAAATTCCCAATACTGTAAGAGGGAGAATCGCAACTGACTGGTGTCACGGGCATGCCGGTGAGGCCGCACAGAGAACCCAGTGACGTGTAGGCAGTTATTGGTCCAATTTCTGTGTGTAAGTTTCAGAAACCGCGGGGATGCCGTCTACTCTTCCGTCAGGTAGTGTGACAGTATTTGAGTAGCCGACAACTGCGTGGCAGAGAGATGATCCCGCATTGATATAATCCACCGCACGATCCGCTGGCCACGTATATTGTGAAATGAGGATTGAAAGAACGAGACTAGCGATGTTGCATGGTCTCTCTAGCGGTGTGGATGTTGGACGACAGTTCATTCCCCTGAAAAGATGGGAAGACGGAGTGGCTTCGTTGAGTTGCCAGGAACGAGATGAGGATTTGAAGTCTGGAATGCGGTAAAACACGCGTTTGAATCGCTTATGAAAGAAGAAAGTTGTGCAATCTGTCGAGCTCTTTTGTTTGAACGAAAGAACATCCGCAGCTGGTGTCACAACGAAAGCATGGTAGGAGATGGTACGCGGGGTATAGGAAGACCTTATAGTGACTCACCATAGGTAAAACCAAATCACGCAACTCATGCGAAGTACCTGACAGCACTGGTGGTCGCGACGTGGGGTACTGTATGGAATTCCAAAAGCGCCATGTTTCGTACGCCAATTCAACGGCAAGATCTATGAGGGATCGAGCTTGCAAAGCGAGCAAGCGCCACCAGGTAATCACGCTCGAGTGGTGAAGCCGACTGAAAGAGAAATATACCAAACGGCTCACAGCCCATCACCTTGGAAGTTACGAGCGAACGAGGCGTGTTACTGACTATCAAGTTATTGGCCCGGATGGGTGTATCCATCTGTCCTGTAGACGGCCAACCACAATCCTAAGATCGAGGATACAATCAGAGACGCGGTCGGGCGTCGGGTCTCGTCGGCTGCGGCAGGAAGAACAGTACAGACAAAGATCTGAAGTAAGTCATGGACCAGGAATAAAGCAACAGATATCACAAGTGCTGTCGCGTTGTGAAGTTGCCAGAGTGTAAGTGGTCATCGTCGTTCGTGGTGCTCAACGCCATTGCGTACAGTGTGTTGCATAAAAAACTTCAGGTGCGTTGTTGCAAAATCTTTTTAACTCATATTGTTGTTTGATATTTCCTGAATCGGCCACGCCACTCTGGTTTAGCAGGGATGTTTGGGGTTTGCAAATATAAACAAATAGTTTTTTCCAACAACGCACCAGAAGTTTTTTATGCAACACACTGTAATGCTTGATGGCTTTGCTTCCCACCACAGACACTGGATACCGCAGCACACGGCGTTGTGGCTTAATCGCGGGGATAATAGCTAGGGACCTCCAGTTTAGCCCATCCTCCCCCACGCAATCGTCATTTTACTGAAGCGCGATCTCCATGCGTCACTTCTTACGGATAAGTTCTAGAAGTTCTCTATCACTGGCACGCTAAACAGCATCCCGCTGCCCGGGTCTTTACTGTACAGGACTGAGGAATGATCCATAAATTCACAGGTCCTGAATCAGAACTTTGAGGCACGCCATAGTCAACCGGTACCTCATCTCTCCCGGTGCGTGCTTGCCTTGGCGGGAGCACAGCCCACTCGCATCCATATGCATGAAATTCATTTCTCTGATGTTTCCACCCAGATATTTGGATATCTCCTCTCAGTACATCTTGCCGATCTTGTAAGCGTCTTGGCTTCGAATATTGTTTTGCTTGATGGCGTCGCGCGTTGTCCAAAGACGTGGCAGTAAGTGTTATCGGATGGGAAGAATTGCTTACCGTGGGAGTTGTATCGACAATTCTTCGTTCAGCTTTCAGTGATCAGAGAGCTCTGCTACGTGTATGGTATCCGTGGGCGCAGAATGGCATCCTCTGGTTGCCACCACAAGAACGCAAACAAACATAATTGTGTTGCCGCGTCAGCACGGGCTTCTCAATGCATGAGGTTGGATGTTGATGGCAACAGCGGTGCGTGCTTAGAAATGCATTGGATGGCTCAGGCACGCCGCATATCGACTGATAGACAGAATGCAGATCTGCCATGTCCATAATTTGAGTCATCACTGCGCTCTCAAGATGCAGACATGTGTTGCCGCCTTTACTTTGACGAAGATCATCTCGGAGGCCTGAAGTTTGTGCCTCAATCATCGGCATCTGT
Organism: Rickenella mellea; assembly: GCA_004355085.1. Lineage (NCBI taxonomy): Eukaryota > Fungi > Basidiomycota > Agaricomycetes > Hymenochaetales > Rickenellaceae > Rickenella > Rickenella mellea. The sequence goes on along the minus strand of ML170170.1, from coordinate 643,526 downwards.
CTTAATCAGTTCTTAATCGGGTACGTACACCAGTCAGGCTACAATGAAGCAAATCTCAACGAATTGCTTCATTAGAAGGTGGTTTTTGTGAGACATGGACCTGATACTTGAGTTCGCGTATCTGTGCTGGTGGAAACTTTTCTGTCTCCCCTGGCCAGGTATCCACATTTTAACATTCCACGATTATTTTAAGCACGAAGGCTATCCGTTCAAAATGATCGCTAAGATCGTCGCTTGGACGGGCGCTGTTGCAAGCTGTCACGTGAAGGCTATGAACTCCGTGATCCACACCATACTGCCAAGACTTCAGAGCTTGGAATAATGTGCGAACAGTGGTCAAAGTACCGTCACCATCACAGTTAAAAACAGGCTTTGACAACGGATGAGCGAATCGCCGCCTCACCCGGCCCACGAATTTGATCTCACTACTGCCCAAAACCTAGCCCGCGAACTCAAGTTCGTCTCCTTCTGAATCGCCATCCCTGCATGATCTCGCTATCGAAGCAATGACCGTGGTACATCTGGAACATCGTTCTTTGGTATTAGACGCCGTTGAGAAAATGTGAGTCCAATAACAGAACCCAGGGTCAACGAGTGGTTCGGTACTAATGCAATCTCATACAGAATTGCTTTGCAATATGTTTGCCTTGTGGCAATCAGTTCGTATCATTTTAATATTGAGTCCGACGCCTTTTCTAACTCTAGAGTGCAGCTCTCCTTTATTACGACCACATCTTGACTCTGCGAGATGAAATCAAGCATATATGGCGACGGAAGCTTTCGCCGATATCAATTGTATTCCTTCTTAATCGGTATACGAGCTTCTTCGGATACATGCCAATAATCTTCTTCTTCTTCAATTCCCCGCGCAATGACCACGTGAGTCCGCATCCTCACATCCATTCCTACAATTCTCAGCCATAATACAGAAGTACGTCGACTGTGTTCTTATGACTGCATTCAGTTTTAAACCTGTGTTTCAGTTGTCGATTATTTGCTCACTTTCCCGGTGCTCTAAATTGTATCAGTCAAATATTGATTGGAGGTAAGTAACTTCCCATTTGTTGATTCGTGTAAACTGAGCCATGTTTACACAGCTATTCTCGTAATCCGGGCTTATGCGTTGTATTATCGTCAAATTTGGGTGCTCATTTTGACCTGTGCGCTTGGAGCGTCTACGGTCGCAACGGCTTTGGTACAGTTTCCCGTGCTCATTGTAAGATCTCGGATGATTGGACCTCTCATTCTCAGTGGGCACTTGCCGTCATCAAAGACATTAATTTACCATTTGGATCAAATTATGTCTTCAGAATCTGTTTCACATCTGGCACCAAGTCGTACGTGGTTCCTATAATTTCGGAGTTAAGAACTGAAGCTTAATACTGTATTTTAAGTACTTTGTGTATGTGTTCTAATGGAATCATTCTGCAAAAAAGTGTCTCAATGCGAAGTAGCCTTCAAGGTGTCATGGTCCGTGTCGATGGTATACGAAACCACATTATCAATTTTATCAATTTCCCGGACCTACACTATGTACAAAAACCATAGATCAGGCGCGTTACAATCCGATATGCTAACCCTTTTTCTTCGGGATGGTGAGTTCGTTACCTTGGACTGTCGTTCACGGGCTAATGTAATGTTATCTTTGCAGGTAGTCTATATTTCGCGTGAGTGGTGCCAAAATGTTCAGGCTCGATACAAGTTGACCAGAGATCCCCAAGTGTAATGGCAGCAGCCAACTTAATCAACCTACTTTTATTTGTGGTAAGTTCACGCAGTTGGCTTCCGGACAAATCCTCACTAAAACTGCTGGGCAGTACTCCAAAAACACTTTCGTAGAACAAAGCACGGGTAATAACTCAGTATTAACCCACATGTCAGTGCCTTTTGTAATTCATCCGTGCCTCTTCGTGTCTGAGGATGAATTTCAGCATATCAGTTATCGCGGCGTCCCGCTTGGTGCTTAATATCCGAGACCTTGGAGATTCGCAAACGTCAACGACGTCCCCACAATTGACCACTGGCATTCCTCGCAGCCTTACCTGGAACGTCCGTCAGCAAGGCCCAACAATTCAATCCGCGGAATCGTCCAATGTGACGACAGGAACCGATATATCATTTGACACGGACATTTCATATGGACAACAATTAGATATAGAGAGTTTGTCGCCAAAGCACGCCTGACCACGACGTTGGGGTACAATGTTAAGTTGCAAGAAATGTTGTAATATTACATTCAGTTTGAGTTCTTAGAATAGCATCAATCTCGTTCCAGCGTATGAAATTGCACATCAGGGAAGACACTGACGTTGTCCTCCTCCGCATGTCAAGGAGGCCCATGCCATAGGGAGGGGTTATCCTTCGGAGCCACTTTGAGAACATCTGTTTTTTTTTGCCTAAATTCGCTCTCCCATATTCAATCGATGGTAAAACTATATCCAGAGTGTATACATGGATGAAATTTAGCATCCTTGACTAGACCGATCCAGCATAGAAGCTCTGGGCATAATCAGTTAATGTGCGAGGCTTGATGTCAGGATAGAGTTCCCTCGCATCCAGAGCTCCCCCATATTCGGGTGTCTTTGCTTTTTCGATAACGTTATCTCCACGCACCCAGACCGAGTATTCGTACTCGATCATAACTTGCGGAAATCCACCCGCAACCCTAGCGTCAGCCAATTGCTTCTCCGTTTCTGCTTCAGAGACCTGATAATGATTTTAGATAATGTTAGCCTGCGATTGTTGGCTCTATCTTTCTGCCCCTCAATTTCTCCGCGATATCGAGTATTTGCTTTTTAGTGGCTTCCTCCCCCCAAATGAAAACATAGTGGTTGAGAGACCTGGGGTTATCTATGATCCTTGCGACGAAGGTTCCGATGTCACGTAAGTCCGTGAATGCACTCTTAACGTCACCCCCGCCGTAGATCTTCGTAAATCTCTCGAATTGACCCGGATACGTTTCGCGAGATTCGTCAAGAGGTTGGAATGCGATTTGGTGCCTGGTGTTCGTGTAAAGGTCGCATTTATGTTGATCAAAACCACAGTGCTCACCATATCCCGACATCGATGACGGTATAACCGATGCCTACTTCACGGATGTAGTCGCGCAATACTGCTTTCTGTCGTCGGACACATCAAGTAATGAGCAGATGTAGTCGACGACTGGAGCAAGCCACTCACACTATCATAGTATTGGTGAACACCTCTGAGAGTAGGCGCCGCCCAGTCATTCGAGACGACCCTCTTCACTCCCGCCTTCTTCGCTGCGTCCACTAATTGTTTCTGGGCGTCGATCGTCGACCCAACGGCTGACATGATCAGGACGTCCACACCGCGTAAAATGTCGACGGTTCTATCATCAAAAGTGTCCCTTTCGAAAATGCGGATCTCAGCACCACGAGATTTCAACTTTTCGACCTCGGGCTTGTCCTGCGAGACGGCGCGAATGCCAGCTATGACGTTCTGGTCCTCATATTAGCCAAGGTTGAGTTGGACGAATAACTACGCACAAATTTATGGGAGTCGAGCAACCCGTTTATTACCGAGCCGCCTGTTCTGCCAGTTGCCGTGAAAACGAGCACAGTTTGTTTATGGGTCATTTCTGATGGTTGACGAAGGGAGATATAGCAGGCGGCTTAAAGCCCTTTCGCTGGCATCAAATGCGGATCCTCCGATTGGCGTTGGAGTCATTGGTTACTAAGTGAGAAGCTCGATCGTAAGCCCCTGGGACGGATGGATAGAGTTTGGAGTGGTGAAAATCGACCACTGTTTGTCAAAAGCTTGAGGTACAAATAGAGGTATTTTTAGAACAATTGACTCTCGGCACGTTGGTCCACGTAAACCCTGGTGCCGTCGGTCTTCCCTCGACTTAGCACATGCAATTGTCATCAGAATCGGCAAGGCAGCTTGCGTCATAGCTCCGCGAATAAAGATGCCTCCTCGGAAGTTTTTTTTCCAATTCTGAGACGTGATTTGTCGTACTCGCTTGCATCAAAGAGTACCGATTCAGAGGGATGCTAGAATGTCACATTGTATCTGATAACTCAATTACATTGATTATACCACCCTCCACCCGACAAATGCCAAAGCCTACGCACGTAGCATGCTATACCGGTGCCATGACGGAGACGAAAGTCGCATCTACTCCCCAAGGAACAGAAGGGAGTTCCTCTCTTTCAAAAAAACGAATCACTTCATAAATGTCCTCCCACCATCCGGCCGATGTAGCTCAATATCTGGCCAATGTGTGTCAAGTGGAAGCGCGGTTCGGTCGGATGCATTGAACTCTGCGGTTTATATCAAAGAAAACAAATGATTTGATTCTTGAAATTTTTCATTTGTCGTTCAAGATGGTCGACAACTCGTTCAAGGGTCCTTGGGCCTGGGGAAATAAGGAGCGTGAGACAAGCAAAACCCGACAACCTGCATCTCATACCAGGAACCTACAAATGGCTGGTTCATTTCGAGGTGTATGCAGGGACACAGCACGACTTCTTGATGGTGTCACTCCAATCTGATTTAGCGAGAGATAGCGGAGCAGTTTGCAATTGACCGAGGGAACACCAAAGAGATATAAATGTCCACAGAGTGAGCCAGGCGTCGAATTGTGCGATCATCTTAGGGAATGCACCCATAGAGTCCGGATTTCGTGCTGTGAGAGGTTCATGACACTCCAGCACATTATGCGGAGGATATGACGAATCACCTGAGATGAATTTGCTTAGGTTACGGCAACGAATCGAATCGACTGGGAGTTCTGAAGGAAAATATGTCTGGAAAATGGCGAAATGCGCATAAGCCGTGAGCAAAGACATTGCGGAAAACGCAGAAGCATGAGAAATACGAATCGTGAACCCACTACGCAGGAACAACACCCTGCGGTGTACATGTCTCACTACCATTCCAACGGCTTCAGTGGAACCCTGCGAGACAAAAGCATACCAATTCGCACAAAGAAATTGTACAGTTGTGCATCGGTGTCCGACGGCAACGTGGAACGGGACCTCGGGGGACGTAGTCAGCTGCAGGGACTGAGGTGTACCACGCGTGGATCTCTCGTCAAGTAAAGGACAAATGCTGAGAGGGAACAGAGCAAAATTTGATGAGCTGGAAAGTCGACGGGAGCGAACATTTTGACAGAAAATCTGAGGAGACGACGTCGTAACAGAAGAGAATGAATAGAAGCCAGCAAATATCCTGTACGCCTCTCCAGGATGATAACGTCTTGTGTGTAGCCTGTTGCCAATTTGAGCCGTGAAGGAACAAGACTCAGTCAGATCCTTCTCTTCATTCGAACGACGGCTGCCAGAGAGATGATAGTTTGATGAATGAACGAAATTTGTGCCGTGATATTGACTGGAGAAGATGGCGAGTCCGAAAATTTTAAGGATTGGGCGTCAGGATATGGATAGAAGGCCGAGTCAAAAGGAATTCGGTAAACACGTATTCTGATGCATGCGTGAGTCCTGAGCACCAATGCATTCCAATCCTTAATCGCTACTCAAAATCTTGGTATGACTAGTCATCGACGGGAATCGACGTTAACATACAGATACCAAGGATTGGGAGCCAAGAAAGGAAGCCGAAGGATATGCTGGAAGATAGCTTAGGCGACAAAATGTTGCGGTCGGATCGATGAGACCGGACGAGGATTGCAGAAGTGGGATGACAAACTTGATGTGAGAAATTGAATCAGCGATAAAAACCGCATAAACGAACATGTTGCTCACTTGCCCCGAAAGAAAAGAAAGGGGTAGAACATGCCATCATGTTAGCAGCGGGGCGAACCTTCAATGGTGTAACCGCGAGCAGCGAACATTTGGTGGGATGCCGGTGTTGCAGCCTTTCTTTTCCGTTGTTGACAATGGACTTGCAACGTCAATGGTGGGTGTGAAGCGAGAAGACAAGTTAGACCGTGAAGGTTGGATGAAATATTTGATTGCCTTTGAGAACCTGAGACAGAGGCTGAGACCCTGCATCGAATACCGAAAACATGATCGCCGGAGCGTTGGACCTGAAGAACAGAAACATAAAGACTATTAGCTTCGAATATTGCTTGAGTCCTGATTCGATCGCCAATCATCGATCAGGAAATCGTAGCGTAGCGTGGTCGCATTTCTGTTTCGAGACTGGCCAAAGTTCTAGGTGTATGCGTTAACCGGTAACTAAACTGCGCGACAGAGAAAGAAAACGGAACAAAATGGTATGCAACTTGACAACACAGTGATGCTTTTCCAGTGACATGAATGCCACCAAATGCTATTCAACCAGACTTTTCCCAATCGTGACAAAACTCCGAATAAGCATCGGCATGATACGGAGTCGGAAGACTGCTGGTCATTCGGCGGGACTCCAGGCGTGCAAGTGGATGTGCGCGAGCGCGTGTAAACAAATGGGAGTTGATTATTCTGTGAGGACCCTGCTGATGGGGAAGGGGAACGATGTACCATCGCTTTGTACGAATGGCTTGGTTGAACCACTCCGAGTGTGCGTAACATACCGGCGAATGGCTGAAGTAGATTCGAGAAAGCGACAGAGGATTCGTTCCTTGGACCCAGTGGCAGAGAACGAGCAGTGTGTGGAGGGACGCGGTGAAGCACGCGAAACCAACGGAATTGATTGCAGTGAAAAGTCAGAGAGGGTCGAAATTCAATGAGCAGCTTGAAAATGGGAAAAGACCGAAGTACCTCGTGATCGACTTCACATATCCTGCCAGCGTCCGAGTGAAAGAAAGTGTTTAGACCAATATCGTACGCGACAAAACATCTAGTATGGGTGAGCAATCAGCGGGTTGCTCTCCTTGCAAAATATCGCGCCAGGAAAGCTATTGGTGATGTCCGCTCTCCGATGCAGTTGGCAGGGGTGCATATGCGGGAGATTCGATGTATGGCAGTGGAGTGAAACCGTGCTCTTTATAACGATCTTTGTGCCAGGGACATGTGTTAAGAACGTCTTCGTGGTTCTGAGAGAGGATCGTCGACTCCGGGATTGGGGTAAATGAAATAGATGGTCGGAAAAGAGTTAAATTTTCTTGAGAAGGAAGATGTGAAGGGAGAGGAGTCCGAGGACTTACGTGCCTCGGCGACGGTCATCTCCAAGTCACCGATGGAACCACGATATGTTGAACCTTATGAATAAGGGTATTGAGACTGCCAGATGGCCGGTAGGCGCTACCAGAATGAAACACATTGCTTGCTGATATACAGGAAAACAAATTGATTTGCGATTGACGAGCACCGCTGAGCCGAACTAGTGTTCTTTTTCCATGTGGCACTTCCGCCGGCACGCCGTTCGGCCCGGGTCAATTACACACACACACAAATCGGGTATTTCGGGTAATTCACCTTTTTTTCGAAAGTCGTGCACTTCTTCTTCAATGACCTCCGAAGGAACTTGGTTCATTTATCGAGGGATACACTTTCCAGGTCAGAAAGCTTCGTTCGACTTCAGGCGACAGTGGTGCCACCTCATTGACATAAAAGACTGCAAGAACACGACGGTTTTCCCAAAGTTCCTACTTCTCCTTGGACGCCTTCGCCAGTGACCTCAAAATCTGCAACTTGGTGAATCTCATTATCTTAGGTTCTACCATTTTCCCGTCGATCTGTCAACAACCTGTTTGTACTGTCCGAACATACACGTTCGCCGTTGTTGTCGCGTCTGATTCTGTCCTCGCGGATAAACCATTGATCTTCTCATGCTGCTACTGCTGGGCCTGGTGTCGTTCGCAAGTTCAATCCCATGTGACCTTCTCTCCAGAAATCCATTTCTCTCTACCTCGGACTACTGAAAACCAGAAATGCCGAAATTCGTCACCAGACCCATATAGCCTGTGCGTAACTGCGTTCTGTATTCACCTGGGTTTTGAGCAGGGCGAATTTTGTATTCAATCTGTGAGTGGAACTCTAGCTTTCACATGGCTGTTCGCGTGGCAGTGCTCCGGGACGCATCCAACCTCGACGAGCTTCAACATCCTCTAGTCTGAAATATTCCATTCGTCTTGCTCACGAACTGGATCAGTATCAGACTCTCACTCGTTTTATTGCACCCCGTCCGTTGGTAGCGACTCAGATATATCTGCTGGCATAAACCCGATGTGAGTTGAACGAAGCGTCCTCTGATCCATTTTCTCTCGAGGAGTAGCCAATCAGCATTCCGATCGCTTTGTATCATCTCTTCTTTATTCTCTTTTGCCTTATCTCAATTCAATTGACACGCAGCACTGTTCTATTCCTGTCGCATGACTGGACGGCTCTGGAAATATTGGATGAACTGTTCCGCAGAATAATCTATCGTTGGTGATCATCAGATGATATATGAGGTTTGACCCAGGCATACGACAGGATTTGGACGTACCGCTTGCCCCTTGCGACTCTCGTCTCACCTTTTCATGTTGGCAATACGTTATCTGTGAGGGGATTATCTTTCCTTTTGTTATGTGACGTTCGAGGATTCTTCAGAATTCTATCGGCTCGCTGTGACTCATTCTCTTCATGCACAATATCATTTCGATCGTGGTCTGTCCGCATAATCACACTAGAAATTACCACAATTACTAGCCCTAGTTGCTATTTACTTTACACAAATGACACATGTGTTATATGATAACCAACTCCAATAACACGTTCCCAGTTCATTACGAACACTACAGCCGCAAAATATAATTTTTAAGTGATGAGACACGTCAATTTCACCCGGAAGAGTGGCTATTCCTCTGCGATCAATCCGTCAACGCATGAATCACCTCACGATCGTCCTCACATAGATTTCAACGGAAACATACACCAAGCGGGAATCGTCGTAGTTTCCCTAGATGATGGGTATTCAAGTCTGCGGGTCTTAACCAAGGAAGCTAAATAAATAGATGTAATGGAACATCCCAAATTTAATTGGAAGGTGCAAGGATTCCACAGCTGCAGTAAACACGGACGCACGAGACGATTAAAGATGTCAGGGCTTGACAATTTCCATCCCATACCAGAAGTCACCAACGGCGTCGTTAGGATCGAGATGTATGCGGAGACACAGCGCGACTTCTCGATGGTGTCGCTCCAACTTCGTTTAGCATGAGGCGAGCGAAATTTTTTGCAGCTGATCAAGGAGAAAAAGACCAAAGAAACATAGATGTCATCATTCTGATCCAGACGTCGAAGTGTGAAATCGCCACGTCTTTGGCACCATTTTCATCCGCCCAGCGCAGGGGACGTAAGGTCTTGAGCACACCAGCGCATATTGCGGAGGTGATAGATTATCTGTGGTGAATTTCGAGCCACCGTGCGAACGGAACAACTGGAGACTGGATCAAGAAGAATATGTGCAGTGAAAAAAAATCGCCTGTAAATGCTGAGAAAGGACGCTGAGAAACACGCGGAAATAGGAAAGGCATACCCCACGCGATCGCGAAACCCTCGACACTTCAATGCCTCTACAGAGCCTACATCATTCCACTGGAACTTGGCCAATCATACACAAATAATATTCATTCATCACCACGACAATCTAAATTTGTGTGATAGCATCCGATCGCAACACGGAATGGGTTATCTAGGTATGAAGACTGTTGTAGGGGAACACACACCTCTGATTTGGCTAAGTGAATTCCTGTGGAGATATTGAGGAGTGGGAACAATTCCGACAATCTGAAAAATAGACGTTAGCGAACATGAGGCGAAAGCCTGCACCGACGACATTGCAACAGAAGAGAAGGTCTTCACGTCGCGGCAAATCCATCCCGTATCGTGATAACAGGCAGTATGTTGTCAATTCGAGCCACGAAGGAAGAAGACCGAGGGAGAGCCTTCTCCTCGTTCGAGCGATGTCTGCTAGAGGTGAGAGTATTGGTGAACTTGAACGAATGACGTGTCGTGAAACACAAAGGAAAGAAAGTAGGTCGAAGGGTTTGAGCAGTGGGTGTCCAGGTTCTGGGTAGGGATATGAATCAAAAAGCAAAGGATATCGGTCAATACGTGTCCAGAACCATGCGCTCATCCTGCAGTTGATTTCTGCGTGCAGTTCATACGAATCCCTACACAAACGCTCATTTCAACTTGGTGTGGCCAGTATCCGACGGGAGCCGAATTTGACGAGTGGATACCAAGGGTAACCGAGCAGATTATTGGAGTCGGAGGACTTCGCTGCGTTGAGGGCAGGATGATACGTCCGATCGATGACGATTTGACGTGGAGCCCAGTTGCGAAGGATAAATGAGACACGGCCAAAAATAACCCCAAAGAACGAACATATGCTCATATGCACCGTAAGAAAAGAAAGGGGTGTAGCACTTGGGCTTATGTTAGCAGCTGGGTGAACCTTCAATGGTGTAACCGCGAGCAGCGAACATGTGGTGGGTTCCCGGTGTTGCAGCCTTTCTTTTCCGTTGTCGATATAATAAATGGAGAGCGTTAATGGGTGACGTAGAGCGAGGCGACAAGATAGACACGGACTGTTGGATAAACTGTTCGACTGAGTTTGAGAACCATGGAAAGAGACTCCGCGTTACGTACGGAAAACGAGAACTCCGGGGCGCTGAACCCGAAGAAAAGAAACCACAGGACCGGAAATAGCTTTTGCATATTGCGTGAGTCCTGACTCGATTGCGAATCACGGATCAGGAATTCTTAAGCGTAGCGGGGTCGCGTTTCTTTTCTGAAAGGGGCATAAGTGCTGGGCGTACGCGTTAACGGATGATCATTCGGGGGATAGAGGAATGAAGTGAAAATGAATGCGCCTCGGAAACGTAGCGTGACGCGTTTCCAGAAATGTGCATCCCGCCGAGTGGTTCTGGCCGCTCCTTTTGCCACGTAGCTCCCTGAAAGAGTCCGCATGATGGGAACTGCGAAGAACGCTGGACTTGAGTTGGTTGTCAGAATAAATTGGCGGGACTCGATGCAGATCAAGAGAAAGTGCGTATGTGCGCCAATAGGACGTGATGTGGTGACCCTGCTGATGAGCACGAAGAACGATAAACCATCACTTGGCGGCACAGCGACGTATTGAACCATTCCTAGCGTGCTTAATATGACTCCGAGTCTCCGAATGGTTAAAGAAGTGACTGCGAGAGAGCGATGGAAGATTCACGTCTTGGACCCAGGAGCAGAGAATATCCATGGTCTTGGTGGAAAAGCTGATAGCAGTACTGGTGATGACACCTGCGAGGGGATGGAACAGACCGAAGTTCAACGCAATAGTAAAGTCAAAGCGAAGTAACAAAAATTTGACAACCTCACAAACTGGCCCCACACGTCCCGCCAACCCGACACGGGAAAGGCACAAACCGATGTCGTACGCCAGTGATGAATGCGTTGCTCCGCTTAGAAATACCGGGTCGGCAAGAGATCGGTGTTGGTTGTTTTTTGGGTACGGTTGGAAGGGATGCGGGTGCGGATGCGGGACGCTCAAAGTATATGTGGCAGCGTGACGAAAACTTGCTCTTTATATGAGCATGGCGCAAGTGGTACGAGCTACGAACATCTCCGCGGTTCGGAGAGAGGATCGTCGACTCTTGGATTGGGATAAATGAAATGGAAGATTCTGAAAGAATGAGGGGTTCTTTGGGAAGCAAAATGGAAGAGAAAGGAATTCCGAGGACTTACATGTTCAGCACGCCTCGGTGATGGTCAATGCTCGAAGAAATTCGCTGCGTGACTGATGCAACGACGATGTACTGAAGAGCATCGAGTACGCATGCGCACACCATGAGACCAATAGACGCCACCAGAATTGAAACATCTTGCTTGCAGATACATTTGAAAACATATTGAAGTGCCATTGAACAACGTAGAAGAGGGTTGACTGTAAGTTATTTTGCCACGTGGCAGATCTGCCGGCAGGCCGCTCGGCCCGGGTTGCTACGTATCAGGCATTTCGGGCAGCATCCAATCTCTCTTGAACGCTCTTCACATTTCGAAAGTCGTGCACATCTTCTTTTCATGACGCCAAAAAACTCAAGCCATGTATTCGGGGCTTCTCAACTGGAGTCAGCAAGATTACCTCAATCCCGATCAGGTGACAGTGGCACCGTTCTCTCTTACATAAAAACTTCACCGTCGCGCCGGCTTTCCCAGTTATTTCCTCCTGCTATGAAACTCAAACGCAAAATTCACACCTGAACGAGTACCCATACCCTTACTCCCTCCCGATTCACCATTTACATGGATGACAACCTCAGGCTCTTCAAACTACTATCTACTGTCAGATGCTGATGTCGTGTCCTTCTGTTGCCATTGACGCTAGATCAGGCCCACATGTATGCAGCGGCGCGGTAATACCTACACGTTTTCCAATTCGCAATTTGGCACTAGATATATTTTTGATGCCAGGTTGACGTTGCATCCGATCATCCGCTCTCGGGCTCGTCGCTATACAGTATCTCATGCTATGGGTGATCCCCTTTGGGCTGGCTCCCAAGCTCACCTCCCATGCGTCGTTCTCTCTAGCTCTCAGATCAATACACACCGCGTATCTCTCTGCCAGTGATTGCAGAAATCGAGACATGCCAAAATTCGTCGCCAGTTCCCTGGTAACAAGCGTCTCACGGCATTGGCGGGTATTCTGTAGATTCACCGGCAGGGTGATACATACTGATTTTTGAGCTGTTGCTTCCACGCCCGCTTCCTCGCCTGGTGGTGTTCCTGTGCTCTACCTATCGTATCCAATCTCGACGAGCTTCAACATCCCGCATGCTGAAATATTCCATTCCTCTCCCTCGAAGACTGGATCAGTATTAGCCTCCCAATCCCTTCATCTAATTCGTTCATCCAACCCTACTGGGGAATGCTGCTGGGAACGATATAGCTGTAATGATTTAGGGTGATTCTGGTCCATTTTTTCTCGAGGGCTGGAAATTCAGCGACGCAGTATCGTTGTATCGTCTCTGAACTACCCCCACCTCCCCGTCTCACGCAATTTACGCGCCGTTCTGTTTGATTCCTGGTAGAAGTAACAGGACAACTTTGTCAATAATGAAACAAGTATCCGCAAGTATTTTATCATTGGCGGTCATCTGGCATACTTGTTCTTTAGTACAGCACTGGATCTGGAAAAATGGCGCGTGATTTGTTACTCTCCCTTCCGCTTTTCTCATTCGGCTGAGTGTCATCTGTGTGTGAGGAAACTTTTCTTCCCTCCGTTATGTGCAGGTCGTTATTCCGGAGCATTCTTCGATGTTCTTTCAGTTCTCTTTCAGAGCAGACGTTATCCACCACTCCCAGTGCCCTCGACGAACCAAGAAATGTCAATGTTAGCTGATACATCATGGAACTTGGGCATGCGTATCATCTCTTTCCAAAGAGATGGACACTTGGTCCATCGATTGGCCGAAATTTCTTTTCTTTTGCGGAGTCCATTGCATTTTAGTGGTAGTTTTGTCCACATGAAAGGTGTCT